>JAOTRC010000007.1:10101364-10117226 GCA_027497675.1 Cyprinella lutrensis | reverse complement strand
ATACATACAGTACATATTATTTTATGTATTAATATAAGAAATTATATGTATGAAGCAATTTGGCAACTGAATATTGGGAGCAATGAATGCAAAAAGAATTGCTTTTCTTATTTATATTTCTTCCTCAGAAGTAGTATAAGAATCGCAAATCATTTATATGAATCAGAACCAGAATCAATAAACACAATAGGAATTCCATTCTTAGTTTATGATTTATTATTTTGTTGCAGAGTCTTCACCAGATTGCCTCCTGACTCTTGACAACAAAATCTGTCGGTGGCAGGACTGTATGGAAAAATTTGTTTGGCTCTTTTCTTTTTTTACTCATTTGTCAGTGGCTGAAGTTGTTTGCAAGCTTGTGGTGGAATCTGGCCTTAAACACGTGTGTTGGGCAGCAGAACTGAGAGACGTTGCCCAGGAATTCATTCGGAATCTCAAACTTCTGCATATCCCATCACAGTCACTCTCAGTGAAGCACCACTAACTGCATTGTTCTCTTGCTATGAATAAGTGTGTGTCTGTGTGTGTGTGTTCTCTTGCTATGAATAAGTGTGTGTGTCCACTGTCTCTTAGGTTATGAGGAGGTGGTCAGAATCCCTAAAGGATCTGTATTCATACACATCCAAGAGCTCAACGTCTCTAACAATTACTTGGGTGAGACAATATTTTTCATGGTTTTACTCAAATATGAGCCTCTCAGAGGAACTAATAAACTGTTGGAGTTAGCAGATTCTGTAAAGAGCTTCCCTGCTGAATTGCAAGCATACTGTAGATCTGAGAGGGATTTATTGTGCCTTATGGCTCAGTTAAGATTATTTGTGGCTTTTCAAAATTTTAAATTGCTAACTCATGGTCATTTACCCAGAGTTATCTTGTTCAATGTTTTACACTGTTCATTCATATATTCATCCATATTTTACAAATGTGCTTATGTGAACCTTTGGTTAATATTCACTCACAAAACAATTGCTTTGCAAAAGCATAGAAATATACTTTTTCCTCACATCTCATATCATTTCAATCACCAGTTTTGTGTTCGCTCACAAAACGTTTGCAAAAATATTGCGTTCCCTCAAGAAACGTTGTTTTCGCACACTTAGAAATATACATTTTTTTTAATTATTCATATTTACATCACCAGTTTTGAGTTTGCTCAAAAAGTGAAACACAAAACTTGCGATGTAATATTATTAGTTGGGAGAAATAGCTACATTTTATGGAAGTTTGTTTCTGCCACAGAATACATTTTTTATTTTTTTATTTTAAAATGAGAATTGCGACTTTTTATCTCAGAATTCAGCCTTTTTTCACAATTGCAAGTTATAATGTCTGAATTGTGGGATATAAACTCGCAAATGCGAGTAATAAAGTCAGAATTGAGAGTTTAGACCTGAGAAACTCGCAATTGGGAATTTTAAAGTCCAATTCTGATGGGAAACGTTTTTAATCTTGCAATTATATCTGACTTAATAACATGCAAATGTAACTTTTGTGACTTTATATCACACTGTTCTGAGAAAAAAAGTTTTTTATTTTTTTTTATTCCATGTAGGAAACAATCTTTCATCGTATTTACCTCATTTTGTGAGCGAACACAAAGTTTCTTGGGGGAACGCAAAACTTTCCCTTCCATTTCATATTTTTCCCATAGCCCTTAGTTGCTTCATGAGTTTGATTAGATGCCTGTTTCTAAAACAACTCTGTATAGTATTTTATACTTTGGTTGGTAAAGCTTTGTGGCATTATCCGCAAATTGTGTTGCCAGACTTACCAGTCCCAACTTGTCAAACTTTATTTAACCAAGGGTTTGAAGTGTACCCAAACCCTGGGGTTATTCAGAGCATGAAAAGCCCGTAAATTAACAGATCATTTGTCTTTTTTTTCACATTGAAGAGTCTGCTGTGTATTGAGGTCTGTTAATTACTAACCCTTTCCATGATTACCACAGTGTTGAAGAGCAAGGGGGATCAGTACTTCATCAACGGCAAGCTGACCATCGACACACCACGACGCTTTGACATCGCAGGAACCACCTTCCACTATCGCCGACCCACCAATGAACCGGAGACCCTGGAAGCACTTGGACCCACCAACATGACCCTGATCGTCATGGTAATGCAGAGATGCTGGGTGGTCTGTTCAAGCAGGATATTTGTGCACTGCTTGTGTTGGTACAGATGCCTCAGAATTTAGACAGCTGCAATGTATTTGCTAAGCGTGATTTTCGCTGTAAATGTTATTTCAAGCTGAAATGTTTAATTTTTTTTCATAAGTACTTACTCCTGTCCCGGTTTAATATGCCGAGAGGACAATGTGTAAGCTACTTGTAGATTTATTGCCCTGAAAATTTTTAAACAATGTGTTTATTTGGTTCTATCAAATCATTGCTCGTTTTTTTAGCATTCAGATCAGCCCGATACAGAAACCATAACGTGGGTTTGGCTCAGGAATATCTGTTTATTCTAGGGGAGTTTGCGAAACCTGTTATAAAACAATTATTATTTATTTAATTTCATTACAAACTATCCAGCTTTATTAAAATGCTGAACGTTTGAAATCAAAGAGTTGAAGGCTACTGTTGTGTGGTGTGTTGCAGGTTTTGGTCCGTGAGGAGAATCCTGGTATCCATTACCGTTTTAACCCACCTGTTAACAGAGATCCATTGAGCGTTTATGCCTGGCATTACACATCCTGGTCACGCTGCTCTGTGTTGTGTGCAGGAGGTAACAGTTTTCTGTCTGTTATGGCTGAATTGTCTCATCACTGACACACATAAGGAAATTATCCACACATGAAAGTGGCATTTAAAGGTTTTCCTCAAAGCAACTGAATTTAAATGATGTATGCATTCACAACGATTGCTAAATGCACAAGAAAATCAAGCTGTCCAACACAGTTCACATAAACAACGCAAATTTCCCATGTCTGCCTGTTAGGATGTGTGTGAAAAGTTTGAAAGCCTGGGGGGGAAAAAAACACTTACATGGACTGTATATAGGAAAAACACCAGCTTTGATATCACTTCCTATGCTCAAGCTCTTTCCCCTTTATTCTTGTATTCATGCTTTGTGAGTTAATGACCCGTATTTATCTTGCTGATAAGAAACTATTAGCTGTAGCTCAGAACTAATTTGCTGTCGAAAACACGAAATCTGTTCCAGAATCGCTTAAAGGCATCATGAAGGTTGTTCGTTAACAGCTGTAACGAAAAGGCAATCCCACAAAGCATTAAAATAAATGCAAAATAAATGTTTATTATAATACTGTTTTGAATAAAAAATATGAATGCACAGTATTATATTATCGGTATTATATCAGTTATCAGCCAGTTTTTATGGATTTATTTTTATATAATTAAAAAATGTATATTGCTCAATATTGAATGTCTGCCTATATTAGATATAATGCATGCTCATTTCCCCATTTTTTCCACAATATTTGTGGAAATTATTATTTTTTTTTTTACAGGTTATTTTTATACACTATCATTCAAATATTTGTGGAAATTATTTAATTTATTTTTTTACAGGTTATTTTATACACTATCATTCAAATATTTGGAGAAATTATGTAATTTTTTTTACAGGTAATTTTTATACACTATCATTCAAATATTTTGGGAAATTACTTAATTATTTTTTTTTCCAGGTTATTTTTATACACTATCATTCAAATATTTGGGGAAATTATTCAATTGAATTTTTTCCAGGTTATTTTTTATACACTATCATACACAAATTTGTGGAAATTATTTGATTTATTTGATTAAAATATAGTAAAACTGTTATATTGTGAAATATTACTACAATTGAAAACAACTGTTTTCTATTTTAATACAGTTTAAAATGTAATTTATTCCTGTGATGGCAAAGCTGAATTTTCAGCTTCAATTCTGTCTTCATTAAGTCTTCAGTGTCAAATCATTCACAAATCATTCTAATATGCTGATTTGTTTTTGATCAATTTAATTTATCCTTGCTGAATAAAAGATCTGACCCCAAACATCTGAACGGTAGTATATTAAAAAAAAGTATAAAATTAATATTTTAGTATAGAATTACTGAATATAGAATTAGCCTTTAATCTGCTATCACCCCCCAAAAAAATCGAATGAATTATTAGCTTTTTGTGATCAGGCCAGAATTGAAATGTTTGTCACAAATTTAGTGACCTTATAAAAGCAGCGACTTATAAGGTTCCATTTCAGTTAAGATGCTGCCTTTGATGGCAGATGTCTGTTTAGGCAGCTCGCTAGATTTTGGAACAGACCCATAACCACAACGGATCAAAACCGTAATAACTTCACAGGGACTCTGTGTTTACACAAAGACAAGAACGAAACAGCACTGACATCAAAGCTTCAAGTTTGTTTGATTAGGGATTGTGATAATCTACTGTGATTTATTCAGCAAAGACTTTTCTCTGTGTCACAGGGCATCAAGTCCAGCAGGTCGTGTGCAAGAAACAAGCTGACCTCTCTGTGGTTTACAACCATTTCTGTGACAAGAAGAACAAGCCCAAAGACAAGAAAAGGCCATGCAACTTGGAGCCCTGCCCTCCAATGTGGGTGTTCTGTATGTGTTTGTCTCTGACTAACATCCATCCCGAGTGATCCAAACACATATGCACTGTGCTAAATCCAGGTGTAAATGGGAACATATGGTAATTAGATCATGTAAACCACGTTCAGACATGGTCAGGGATGCGTATGGCCACATCAGATTTGTAGTAAAACCTAATGTGTCCTTATGCTTTCCAGATATCATCATAAAACCACCAATTTATTTGCCAGTCACTATAGTACCAACCATTTGCTTATTAGTATAATATTTATTTCCCTCCGACCAGATGGTTTGGCACTGCTGATTTAAAAAAAAATGTTTTTCAATACAAAATAATGGTACATTACAAATTACTAACTTTCTGATTCATATATATAATTATATATTCGATATATATATTTTTGTTTTTTTTGTCTTAGATTTCTAAAATTACACTGTACATGCACAAGACTTCACAGAACATCTTTGGTATGCCTGAACAATTTGTTGCATCATTCCCTGATATTTGTTGGTATGTGTGTTTTTGTCAGGTGGTGGACAGGAGACTGGTCAGAATGCAGTCGGAGCTGTAACAGAGGTGTGCGCACACGGGAAGTGCTGTGTAAGAGGAGGATCTCGGCTACAGAGGAGAAAGTCCTGGATGATGTGGCCTGCACCCCACCTCGGCCTTCCATCACCGAGCCCTGCAACAATCACAGCTGCCCACCAGAATGGCATGCCCTGGACTGGTCTGAGGTACAGTAGAAGAACATCTATTTTCTGTTATTTGGTAAGGTCTCTCCTAATGTGTTGTGATTTTTCTTTTACAGTGTACTCCTAGCTGTGGTCCTGGTTATAGGTACAGGGTGATTTTATGTAGAAGTGGAGAGAATGGTGAAACATTGGCAGAGTCAGAGTGCCCGAAACAAAGCCGTCCGACCACCAGGGTGCGCTGTAACATACAACGTTGCCCACCACCTCAGTGGGTTACGGGACCCTGGGGAGAGGTGAGATCTAATTCGAAACAGTGAGATTGTCACTTTGTGTCACAAACGCATTTATCACAAACATTTAAAACATCTGACATAAGTGTTCAAGTTTAATCTAAATTAGGTAATGACTTGAATAGCTGTGAATGACAAAAATATAATTGTGAAACCCAGCAAATTAAAACATCAATCTAATTTTTAGTGGAGGGGGAAAAAAATATTTAACATTTACATTTTATACATTTTTAATTCAAATAAAATAGAAATGTTACAAAAACGAAGACGTCCAACCTACATGATTCTAAATTTTGTTATATACATTTTTTTTTGGTGTCTTCCCAGCAGTTAAAAACATGCACTGAATCGAGTATAAAAATGTTAAAAAGACAATATATGTGTTTCTTTTTTATACATGTTCCATGTCCTTTTTGACATGTGTGTTCTAGTGTTCAGCTAGGTGCGGTATGGGTCAGGAGATTCGTGTAGTGCAGTGTCTGACACACACTGGCCAGCCATCCAACGAGTGCCCTGATTCACTTCGTCCCGCCATCATGCAGCAGTGCAAGAGCAAGTGTGACCACAGTGGCCCTACAGATAACCCTGAAGGTTAGACGTCTCAATTTGCATACCATCTGGCCTATGTATGTAATATTAGCATGTTACAAATCATAGTATGTTGAAGTTTTTTGGGCAAAAACATCCCACAATCTATTGCTCTTTTAGCTTTAACAACTATACTGACGCAATTTTAGGATAGTAGTATGTCCCAAAACTGATATGATAAGAAGCTAAAACCTGCGCGAAAAGTCGCTAAATGTCGCTAATTGACGTCATGCGACTACATGTTAACCAGCAATCTAAAAAAAGTGTCTAGATTTGTCGTCAAGTGCTTTTTGAAAAAAAAAGTGTCTAAAGGGATCTGAAAGTCCCCTAAAGACAGTCTTTAAAGTTTAGGTTGTGTACAACCTAAGGTTGTGTACAACCTTGTTTAGGTTGGCTACACAGGTATTACTGATTTATTTAATGTCAAAGACTAAAATGTGAAAATATCTTGAGCTTGTTAGCTATACTCTCTATGTAAAACACATATTTTCCAATTTTGACTGGGATCATGTTTTTTTTTTGTACTGTCCCTATATAAATAAACCGAAATGAATGAATGAATTGTTACCACAGATGTCATATGGAAATGGAAGTGCTAAGATGCTAACTCAAACCCCATTCCTGCTGAACTCTACATACTTTAACACGGTTAAATGCAAATTGAGACATGGTCCCTAAAACTATACACCACAAAGTACTTATGGAAATCTGTTACATGCTTAAAGAAACTGGGATTGCATTTCTTTTTAATGTGCATGTGACTGACTGTACTTTTTCTGTGTCCTGCAGAGTGTCAAGATGTGAACAAAGTGGCATACTGCCCCCTGGTGCTCAGGTTCAAGTTTTGCAGCCGTGCATACTTCAGACAGATGTGCTGCAAAACCTGCCAAGGACACTGATCTCCCTCTCTCTCACTCTCTGTCTCTCTCTTTCTCTCTCGCCCTTATTTTCTCCTCCCTCCTCTTCTTGCATGGCCAAAACCGCCCATGCTCAGCATTCCACTGGAGGAGTGCTGTTAGCCACTGGCAAACTGACATCATTGTGGGAGAAAGCCTGGAAGAAATGAGAGCGAGAGAGAGACGTGTAAAGAAAGAGGGAGAGAGAGAATGTCTGCGCTGCTCTCTTTCTTTCCCTCTGACCAGATGCTTTGGCACTGCTGCTGTGAATACCAGTCTGCCCAGAAGACATCTGTCAGTGTTTCTTTTGCTCTTCCACGTGGTGCTTTCGTCCATTACTTATCATACAGAGAAGTGTTTGTGTGGACTGTCACACTTGTACTGCTAGTTCTCAGTGAATAATAGTCGTCTATTATTTTAATGTGATAAAATAAGCATTTATGGACAAATCGTCTTTATCATAGTCTCAAAGGTGCACTCAGTATTTTTTATTGTTTGTGTAGTGCTAATTGTCTTGAACAGTATTATTTCAGTAGTATTATTACTCCACAAGCAAAAGTTAAAGGTCTCGTTCTTCGCGATCCCATTTTTCAAACTAAGTGTAATGTTGCTGTAGAGCATAAATATACCTGTAAAATTATAAAGCTGAACGTTCAATGCCTAGTGAGATATTTTATTTAACAGAAGTCCCCTTTCAAAGCCTACAGCGAACGTAGGCTTTGAAACTACATTGGACTACATTTTTTAATGACGTAATTAGAACAGTTTTACCCACAGGAATACCTATAAAACATATATTACTTATCAAAACTTGTGCACACGTGTAACTAAGGTAGGATTAAACAATTGACTTATTTTAAAAATTCAAGAACACCATTGTTAATTCGACAGACGGTGTACCACACGCTTTTATAACAGTTTGTATTGTTTAATATGACAATTTAACCAAATAAAAGTATGACATCTACTAAACAAACAGCTTACCACTGTGAAACATCCAGCAAAAGTCGTGTTTGATTATGTTCTAATCGATTCTCTTCATCTGTTTTCTCCGGGTCTGATTCAGGCTCAAATTGATATGATAATATGTTTGACATTTTTACAATAACAATCAGCGCATGCATCTCCGATTTATGGTAAGAGGCGTGACCTTTCCAGGCAAAATGCCATAAGCTGCTGTCCAATCACAACACAATCAGAACTCGTTATGTATTTCTGAAGGAGGGACTTCCGGCCCGTTTTTGGACAGTAAAAACATCAGTATACAGATAAGTAAATTGTGTGAATGCAATTTTTTTTTACACATGAAAAATGAACACATGTTATATTGCACACTGTAAACGCAATCAAAGCTTCAAAAAAACATGAAGAACGGGACCTTTAAAATGAGTAGTATTCATTTTGTCATGTGATCTCAACACGGCTGCCCCCATGAGAGACCCACTCCATGTAAAAGAAACCAGCTTTTATTAGGCTGGTATGTTAAAGATATTTTAAAAAGTACTTTTTGTTTTGCTTGTGTTAAAAAAAAATTGAGGAAGAAAATATTGAGTGCATCTTTAAAGGGATAATTCACCCAAAATGGAATATCCCATCATTATTTACTCACCCTCATGTCGTTTCCAAATCTGTATGGGGGGATTAGACCCCATTGACTTTCAATAAATTGTTAGAAAAAAAAATAGAAATCACAGAGAAAAAGAAAGTCATACTGATTTGGAACAACAAGAGGGTGAGTAAATAATGCATTTTTAATTTTAGGTGAACTATCCCTTTAAGGGCCTTCACACTTACAGCAATTTTCAAAGTAACCAGTGCTCATGTTGAATTAAAGAGACGCAAGTAAAGGTGCAGTCACATTGAACGCTGTTTCGGAGACGCAATCCAGTCATGATTTCAATAGATATCCATGCGATCAGGAAAGATTTTCCCTTGCAGATCCCGCAAAGGGTTCAAATAGAATTGCAAATTTGCTGCATTAACCAACACAAAGATGCTTGGCTTGAATGTCAGCTGCGCTTGACAATATACAATGACCTTTTTCGGCCCATGAAGTTTTGCCAAAAATTCACTAAAATGGCAGCACCGTTGCACCTCATTATACAGATGGATGCTGCAGTTAGGCACATTTACTAGCCGTGATTTGTTGACATTCAACATTTAAATGTAGCTGTCCGTGTGAACGGCCCTTTCGAGACACTTCAGATCACTCAGATAACATAAGCTCTCATTTGGTGTTGTTGGTGCTGTATACTGTATCTTTTAATCTGGCGGCCTTGTGGCTATTTGCAGGTGCTGCGCCATTTTCTTGCCATCCGGTCCCATAATGTTTGCGCGAATTATTAATAAGACATCAGTCAAACCTGGATGAACACAATGAACTGTTTAGCAAACCGAGGGAAACGAGTGGTCAGTTTAGCTTCCATGTAATAGCAGTTAAAGAGGCCAATGGAAGCTGTTGTTGAACCATGTGGTGGTCGTACCGTATAGTGGACACTTTTTACCCAAGATAAAGTACTGTACTCTTAACACACAAGTCTCTATGCTTCAACTGTGGTGACCTGCTTCAGGACTATTCCCAAAAGTCCATACTCTTACCTTTGAGATTGTTAAACAATAGTTTGGGTTCTGCCATTGGCTGTTATGTTGTTCAAATCCTTTCTTTTTCTTCTGTGGGACACAAAATGAGATATTTAGCAGAATGTCCAAGCTGCTTTATTCTATACAGTGGACTAAAAAGCATTATAAGGTTTTATAAAAGTCCTGTTATATTCCAGTTCCTCTAGAGCCGTACAATAGGTTTGTGTGAGTAAAATACCAAAATATAAGTCATTGTTTGAAGTGACAGTCTGACACTTGAATATCCGCACACGCAAATGAGATTTTAGAGTAAAGGGGAAGAATTAGGGTGGAAGTAATACCTTTTTTGCAATTTCTATTTGGGTCTGTTCCTCACAAAAAAAATTCATAAAGGTTTAGAACAGCATAATCGTGATTTAAATGACAGGATTTTTAATTTGTAGGTGAACTATTGTGTTGATTGATGGGATTCCCTTCCAAATATTAACATTTCAACTTTGTCTAAACTTACTAGTATCAACTACCGTTAGAGAGCCTTAACAGACCTTCTCCCCGTCCTGGGTCCTGGCAGCGCATGTCCAATGTTTGATTTGAAGAGTAGATCTTTAGGACATTCAAGGACTGATGGCTAATCTGTGGTGCTACAGTATGGTGCTATATCTTCATTTGTCATAATCTCAAGATTCATGTTATTTTTTTATTGTAGAATTGTATTTGCTAAGGACAAATATATAAGCAAGATTCTATGAAAACTAGAATTATTCTTAAAGTCTCTCTGCAGAGACACTAACTTTGTAATCATATATTTGGTACAATTATTATGTGAAAGATGAAAATGCTGTTTTACTTTTGACGGTAAGCTTTTTACTTTTTTTAATTCGAAGATTTTTGCTGTGTTGCTACATTTGCGATAACTCTAGAATCACTTTTGGAAATGCAGTCAAACTTTTTTGTGACTTTTTTTAATGTTGATTTTCACATGCTACTCAGTACCGTCTTGTGCCTGTGATGTAGTTTATGCCCTCCGAATTGTATGTAGACCAATCAAAAATGGATTTGAAATGCTGAATAAAAACATGCATTGTGTACAAATAATATGCAACGTATCATTTGTTCTGTACTGTATCCATTTCTTACGTTTTCATTGAGATTTGGTTTTCACACACTTTTATGTCTGTCACATACAAACCTCAGACTTGTCACATCGATTCTTTGTCATATGTGGGTTGTCACGTACAGCATTCATTTGCAATAATACCTATTTTCTGTATTGAATATAAAAATGAAACTAAAAAAACGATTTCTGTTGCAGGGCCAGATTGTTTTCCCATGAGACTCATCTTAAGAGGACGACGGAGGCTAAACAAATTAAAAGCAAAGAAACTAAACGTATCGGTAGGCTAACAATAAATTACTAAAATTGCTCTATTCGTATGTGCTGAGGGGCCCAGGGCCCTAAAAGTCAGATTTGTTTTGCATTTTTAGGCCATGTGACTTGAGGCTGTGGGGGCCTCTTAACCTCTCAAACCAAACGTGAGTGAGGGTGTGTTCAGTTTTGGTGTTTTGCAGGATGACTTTATTGTTTCTGCATCTTTTGTAGTTTGTCATCCATTCAACAGGAGGGGCTGCATCCTGTCACACACCTCTGAGTAACGGCTAAGCTGGAACCTGCGACACATTATTGGTTTCGAGTGATCATGAGGGACGTTGACCAATTGTGTCCTCTCTGTTTGTAGGCGTATATGCATGTTGTACAGCCTGTGGTGAGATAGCATGCAACTTCTTGTCTCACCTAAGGGTTGTGGGAGTTTGAGGAAGTGATTTGTGCTCAGTGCTCGTCACAGTCTGCTTCCCCTCTCTAAACGTTCTGCTCTTGTGCTGTAGAGTCTGCTGGTCATGGCAGGGTGCTGAGAAACCTTTGGATTGTCACACTCAAAGGAAGAACCACAAAGGAGGAGAAACAAACAGCACCGGCATAATGGTATGTGCTCACTTGAGGTTTATCATTGCAATTAGATGTTTAATAATTTCTCTTTGACTTGGTGATTAAACAATGCCTTGTCTTTTTTAACTATGAAATGGGATATGTGTGTAAATAAGTGTATGTAGAAATGTAAGTTCCTCATTGCACTCATTACACAACTGTTGGTCCTAATTTGAAAAGTTTCCTCTGTAAAGTCAAAAGCTTGAGACGACTCGTTTAGGATGTGTGAAACTAACTGAAAAGGATGTTCTAAGAATGGCATCACAAAAAAGTGAAGTCAAACCACTCCTTAAATGGAAGTTGATTAACCTCAGTTATCAGTCATGGTCTAAGTATTTGCAGTTTTATTCTGTATATTTATTATTACCAGAGTGGACATGGCACTTAATGGTTAGAGAGTCAGACTGGTAACCTGAAAGTTGGGGGTTTGAGTCTCAATACCAGCAGGAAATGAGCATCTAACCTCTAATCGCTCCCAAAAATGGCTGCACTAATTCAGAGCATTGGTTCTTCACATGTCACTTTTACTTTGTTGTTCAAGCGTGTTGTTTTCACACTAGTGAGATGGTCACATTTTCATTTGGTAAGGTGATATTGAGGGCTTTCATGATGTCATGGTCAAAGCTAGGTAGCTGAAAGCAGTTTGGGACAGGGGTGTTGCTTCTGAAGGAAGTGAGCGTTTGACTATGTGGCGAGAGGTTTACAGAGGATTTTTTCGCAACAGCACCCAGAGGTGGGTGGATGTGGGGAAGTATGTCAGAGGGGACTTGCGGTTCCTGTCTCGGTACTTCCTCACCATGTCTACAGCTTTCTGAAGTTTGTATCTTTCATAAACTGTACTGTATAGATCCATCACAACTGGCCACCACAGGTCAGATGATGGATGCAAAGTTGATCCACATTGTAAAAATCAATATCATGTCATGACATCCATGTTGTTCCAAACGTGGCCCTGACTCGCTTCTGTGGAACGCAAAAGAAGGTATTATGGTAAATACTGTTTTTTGAGCATAAAATGAAAGCAACCCCATTGTATAGGCAAAAACAACCAAACTTAAACATTTCTCCAAAAAAAAACTGTCTCTCAATTATGAATTGTGTGTAGTTCCTCTTCCCTAATACCAATTGAGCATATGAGCTATTTCAACATCTTAATTTCTAAATGACTCAAAGTGATTTGCTTTAGCAAAATTTGGAATATGAACATCAGCAGATAGTGTTTTCCGCTACCTTTTTGGCTATTACCATCTAGTTCCAGTAGAAAAGTAGTAGCATTGTTGATATTGTTAACAGTTTTTGACCATACACTGAAATTCATTGGGCTCCAAAAGAACCTCTTGAGACATTTTTCAATATATCTTCTTTTGTGTTCTATGAATGTAATCCTAATGTGCTACATTCGTCATTGTAATTATTATGTGACCTATACCAGCTTCAGTTGTGTTGCTCACAAATCCTCTCCCTGTGGCCTCTTGGGATGATAAAGTTTCCATTGGATGCGTACTTTGAAATCTTGCCGGAGGAAGTACGTAGGTCCTATGGGTACTTTTCACCTAATATTTTAGGAATACTGTGAATACAGCGACACCCACTTTAAATTAGAGAAGTAAGCATATTTGGATGCAGTTTCCATCTGCTCTATCATTATATTTGAACCTTACCTCAGCACAGACATCAGCAAACCAGTGGGTTGATTCATTTTTCTTTATTTTGCTCATCAGGGGGTGAATTTTCCACTGTTTTCTACTGATCGAGCATTTTCCAATTTTGAACATTAGTGATGTCATTCGGAAATGGATAACCTTTATATAGTAATCGCAGTACAAAGAGTAAAACAATGTGGCTTTAGTCTTAATTCTATAGTCCTAATGCTCCTGAGACAAGTCATTGTGAACGTTTATTTGGCTTGTTATCTCTTCACTAAAAGATATGTATTTTCAGAAACTCCTGCCTCCATCAAACTACACTTAATTAGTTTATAAGATTATACCTCTGTTGTAGCTCAGATACATGACGACGCTCCATGTGTGATGTTTGAGCTGTGGTCGAAACAAACGCCAGGAATTCAAACCACAAACCCAGAAAATATGTCACACAGCTTCCTTATGGTGCAACACATCAAAAACAAATATGCCTTTAGGAGCTTATATAGAGAAAAATCTGGTTTACCTCAAATTTAAATGCAAAAATGAATGTGAACACTCGCATGAGAGCTTTAGCCTTTTCATTGCTAACTTTCGAGCGCTTTCTCTATGAAAACAGTCTTATTATATAAAACTGTTGAATTGTGCGTCTCATGCTTGTTATATTATAAATAAATATAAGAATATTCTTTTTCAAATTATGTTGAGAGATGATATGTTATAGTTGATTATGCTAAGTAAGCCATAACCTTTAGTGGTAATGCATCCAAATGTGAACTACACACACAGCAGATTAACCTCCTAGCATCTGTTGCTTGGTAACTATCTGTGGTTTCCTGTCCTTATAACCACAGAAAACCTCCTAATTTATATCGACTATAATTTAAAAATATTGGGTTAATCGGAATCAGACTAGACCAATTCCTATGTAAATTAATGACAGAACCTGCTCTTTAAAAAAATGCTATGTGGTTTCCATGTTCGGGTCATGCCCAACCTTTAGGTTTTAAAGTGTTTTTTAACTTAAAAAAAAATTAAACCAACTGTTGAGTTTGTCCATATTTTAAACCAAACATTTTTTATTGACTAATTTACCTTACCTGTAGCTCAGTGGAGTCCTGTTATTATTATATTATATATTGTTTTATTGGGTTGGTCAATCTGTGTAAAAGATAGTATACACTCTAAAAAAATGTTGGGTTGTTTTAACCCAATTTTGGGTAAAATATGGACAAACCCAGCCGACCAGTTGGGGTAAAAATGTAATTTAAAAATGTAACCCAATGGCTGAGTTTGTCCATATTTTAACCAATTGGGGTAAAACAACCCAGCATTTTTTAGAGTGTAGGGAAAATTTTATTTCTATTTATTTTATATAATTTACATAAATATTTCTCATAATTTAAGTTTAAAACTTTCTTTTTTTGCGTTTCCGTGCAAAGTTGCAACCTTTTTAGAAACAACGTTTTTGACTGTATTTGTGAAAATCGTGTCGCCTGTTTAAACAAGTACATTTACGTGTACAGATGCACATCTCGGTTCAACTTTTAGTTTCTCTCCTTCTCTATCTGTAATCACCAGTGGTAAGATGTGGTGGAAATACTTCAGCAACAGGGAAGACTGAAAGAGGAACTGGATGCTGCAAGTCGTTTATGACCTTCAGTTTTCCCATGGCAGCATCTTTTCCTCGCTTGAATATCAGTGCAGAATGCAATTTAAGATAACAATCTTGTTCCTTTGTAAGAAGTAAATAGGTAACAGCATGTCTTGGTTATGAGGGTAAAAAACAGCTGTTTGGGTTTTTCTGTTGGGTTTACACCGCAATTAAATGTCACTAATGCAACCAATTTGACGGTATAACAAGTTGATCTCAATCACATAAGCTCATAAAGGAGCAGTTTGTAGTCAAAAAGGAGTCCCTTAAGAATTTTGTATGGGTATTTAGAAATAGTAGTTTAGGATTTAGAAAGTATAATGTCTGCAGTTAAACGGTTATTTGCTTTAAAAAGTTGCTATAAAAGGACTACAACAGCTGTTTATTTCAACTAGGACGTAAACACATCTTTGCCGTGCATTTCTTTGGTTAAGTCATTAGCCATTCAAGTTGGTTGATAAATGGAAGTTGTGACTATTTTCTCTCTCCTTATATGATCTCTCCTTTAGGCCAGTAAGTATCACTGGCAGAGCCAGAATGTCAAGCAGAGTGGTGTTGATGACATGGTGCTTCTCTCCAAGATCACAGAGGATGCCATCGTGGAAAATCTCAAAAAGAGATACTTGGACGACTACATCTTTGTATCCTTGGTCTCCAAGGGATCTAATCACTATAGTCTGGATCATAACACTCCTCTCAACTGACCAGTTAAACTTAGCACTGCATGTGTTGTGTTGTTAAAGGGATACTCCACTTTTTTTGAAAATAGGCTCATTTTACAACTCCCCCAGAGTTAAACCATTTTCAAATCCATTCAGCCGATTTTCTGATATTTAGAAGAATATCAGTAACCAGTCCGTTTCTGGTCTCATTGACTTCCATAGTAGGAAAAAATACTATGGAAGTCAATGAGACCAGAAATGGGCTGGTTACTGATATTCTTCTAAATATCAGAAAATCGGCTGAATACAT
>JAOTRC010000007.1:10077088-10088825 GCA_027497675.1 Cyprinella lutrensis | reverse complement strand
ATAGATAGATAGATAGATAGATAGATAGATAGATAGATAGATAGATAGATAGATAGATAGATAGATGATAGATAGATCAAGAAGCATCAAGAAGTGTGTTGTTATACAGTATTTTTCGGAGCAATGCAAACTTCAGTTTGCCTCTTGGCCAGGAAATTGTTGTTCCTGAAAGTTGGAACCAAGCCTAAAAAATTATACCATGGAAACATGTTTTTTCATCTTTCTTTCCCCGTCACCTAATTTCTGCATTGCACGTGTTTGATATGATATTTGGATTGCATTTGCAGTAGAGGTTGGCACACAGAGGTGTCTTTTACAGGCAGGTGAATGCCAGAAAAAACATTCATTCTATGCAGGTGGGTGGGGAGGACTGGTTGAGCAGGTGAGTTCAGACTGAGATCTCAACAGGTGCATGGAGACACTAACAAGAGAGAATATGAGAGTCAATCCTCATTTAGCTAAATATGTGTGCAAAACCCAGCATGTTGCTGAGTGTAAAACCTGGATATTTGATGTTCATGTTTATGCTGGGTAACTGCAGCAGTCTTATATGCCTTCATGTAGCCTATGTTCCCATTGGTTAAAGTGTTCCTTTTAATATATATTTTGGGTAATCTGAGATTTTACATAATGTACAGGTCAACATTGCCATTGTAACCTATAATACATGCCAGTAACTGCTTTAAAATGATTAATAGTGAATCTCATTTAACAGCTTGATAAGCTTTCCGAGTTTTTTTTTTTTTTTTTTTTTTTTTACATCTGATGACAGTAGTGGAAATGATCTTTGCTTGATTTTAATCACGTTTAGTGTTTTTCCTTGTGATTGTGTATGTTCAATTCAATTACATTCAATTTATTTGTAGCTATAGCCATTTGCACAATACATATTGTTCTAATGCAGCTTGGAGAAAATATAACCTCACAAACCCCCAGTGAACAAGCCAATGGGGACAGTCGCATCACGGAAAAACTCCCGAAGATAGTTAGGTAGGATGAGGTAGAAACCTTGGGGAAAACTAGGCCCAAAAGAGGGAAGTAGGCTACACAATCTCTGGCACACATTTAACTAATATTTACAAAAATATAGACATATTTATTAACACACAATTATCAATAGTCTAGATGTAGGCTAATCCAACCAGAATGTATTGCCACTTACAGAAACTGGAGAAAAAAAATGTAGGCTACAATTCTAAAAATACTAATTATCTCAAACTAATGAATACTAATAATAGACAAACTAATGTAGATAAAACTTGTAGGCTTACAATGAATTTGCAATAAATTATTGTCTCCCCAAAAAAGTAACCTGGGAGCAACTATGTAAAATTATATAAAGGCGGTGCTGTGTGAGGCAACGGCATTCCTTTTATCGACATTTAATATTGGTGAATGTTTTACATATTTTGCGGTTTATGAGTTGAAGGCCGCCAAAGAGTCGACAGGTGAGGTGAAGTATAGCCTATTGACCTCAGCTCGTGCCGGAGCCGCGCGCGTGAAAGCCCGGCTGTTATCATGTAAAACAGCCCATTTCAGTTCTGTTCACGATACAGGTTCACGGGACAATGGCACAATGAAGAATGTCGTTACCACTGTTTGCTCGGTTTCACTTGAACCCTCCAGGTGATGTCACCGCGCGAGACCCGCGTAACAGGATCGGGGACATTTCTCCCCTACTTAAACCTGACACACAGAGCGCGCGGCGGTGGATGCGTTTTTGTCAGGTAAGAATGAAAGTTTGTTTCTTTTTATTTAAGGGCACGGTGGTAGGCCTATAATATTGATTTGAGAGAGTTTATATAGAATGCATTTTCATCATAAGAGGTTCGGTTTTTGTAGTGTTTGTGTGCTTTCTCAAGTCTGTGCTGCGCTCCCCTACCAATTAATTAATTATCCAGAGGATTCACTTTTCCCAGCTCGATGGTTCGTGCTCCGCGGGGATGTAGTTGTATCAGTATCACAAAACCAACAGGCTGAAATCATATTATAGCCTAACCATATTAGTGCTGGATCTGTACGTGTGCATAATGATTTTTATTTTATTTTTTTTAAAATGGTTTAAAACTATGTGATCGACATCACAGTTAATATGGTTATACATTGTCTGACTGCAGTAAAATTCAGAGATAAACTCTATGGTAACAGACACCTATGACATTGGCTGTCTGAAAACTTGTCAGCTCAGAAAAGATCAGGTGCCTGTTGTGTACGCAATTGTCACATTATCATATCCGGATTTATATTTTAAAAAACGTACGTAAATAACCTATAAGCAAATGACGTATACACAGAATGAATAAAGGCTTAATTTTGATACAGGCCTACACATTTATTACATATTTCACTCTCATAAATGGACTTTACTCAAATTAATTTACAAATCTAAAACCGTGTTGTGCAATCTAACAGAATACTCGAGGCCCCATATGTTTACATTGAAAACAGTGGAAAAACATTGCTGTGGAGTGGAGCGTGTTTTGTGTGAACAGCTCCTTATCCTAAAACTTTTGTATCATATCTACTAGAGACACCAAAAAGGCAGAGATCTGCTTTTGTTCAGTGTCTCCATTCTGTCACGGTAGAGTCTGGAACTCTGTGTAAAAGACAACAAGCTTTAGCACCATGGCAAGTGTTTTGTTCTTCAACACAGAGTAAGGCATAGCATTTTTGACATATCGTTATTACAGTGATTAATAAACAGTCTCTCTTTCTCTTAGCAATCCCGTCATTCCCGTCCTCTGACACAATGGCAGGTGTGTTTTCCTACGAGAGCTCTGAAGTGGACTGGTGTGAAGACAACTATAGACATTCAGAGAATGTTGTGGAGTTTTTCAACACGGTATGAGCACAACAGACGAGCTTCAAATCCTCTCACACATAAGTCCATGTGAATCATTCTCATTTCAGATATTAACACTAGAGGAATCCTATTCGAGGATTACACCCACAATATGACACATCTGCATCAGTGACTCAGGCACAATCTCCATGTGCACAACTGAAATAGAATCCTGTTCAGTTGAGCCCATTCAGGTTTTATTTATGGTTCTACCTCAGTATTGGACTAATACAAAATGTGTGACTGCTACAAAACCACATTTAGGAGCACCATAAGATAGGATTTGAGTTTGAGTATGTCTGATTCACTGATTCAGCGTTTGTTCCTCCTTCAGATGAGCAATATCATCTTCTTTGTGATCTCACCCATAATGCTCTACTTGCTGCACCCATATGCCAAGGAAAGAAACCTGGCTGTGCATCTGGTCTGGATCATGATGGTCTTTGTAGGTAAGTGTGAAAGCCAAATTTAAAGGGGTGCTGAAATTGTGACATAAACAAACCTTTAGGGGGCAGCCTCGCTCAATAGCCAACTCAAATTTCATTCAATTTATTCATTATGTACTCTTGATTTATTATATTTCATTCAAATAAATGAATGAATGAAATGTCACTTTGATTTTGTTTGTGGCAAATTAAGCCAAAAAGTGTGATTTATGATCTGGATATGCAACAAAATGTTTACATGCAAATCAATACACCAGAAATGCCAAATAGTATTCATGTTAAAATTACTTGTATTCACATCCCATTTTGCTTCTATTACGTGACACATTTCCAAGAGAAAAGGGGCATTTAACAAGAAAAATGTAGTGTAGGAGTCTTTCTCTCACTATGGTCTGTTTCTCTCTCTGTCTTCAGGTATCTTCTCCATGTATTTTCACATGACCTTGAGTTTTATGGGCCAGATGCTGGACGAGCTGTCCATCCTGTGGGTTTTGGCTATTGGCTACTCCCTGTGGTTCCCACGCAGACACTTCCCATCTTTTATTAAAGACAGGTAACAATTTCATTTTTTTCCCATATCATGGTCCGTACCATACCAAACAAACCTTTCTATGTAATGTCATGGATCAAAACTTGTCTCCCCCGTCTAACAAATCTGCATCTGCAGTGTTTGTACAAATAGAAGCTATTAAAGAACCCATTTACAGTTTTCACTTAGTGTAGCAGCAACCCTGTTTGAACCTGCATCATATTCTAATCTCACTGTGGGAGAGATGGTTTCCACAGCTTTCTCAGTAAGGGTCCAACCAGCCTTATATTAATATTTAAATGCTTGAAAGCTAAATGAAATGACTTGCTGTTTTAAACTTACTTCTTTTGGATTGGTCTACTGTCTTGATAGATAGTTACTGACCCCCAAAAGCTATACATTCCCCTGATTTTGATGATTATTTGGAATATTTTTAGATGACTCGGCTATCTGCAGTCTAAAGTGTGGTCTCTCTTTCTCTGTTTTGTTGTTCCGCAGGAGAACGTTCTCTTGGATGGTCCTGATCGTCACTGTCATAAGCACTGTGTCCTCTTTTGTCAAACCTACAGCCAATGCCTACGCTCTCAACTGCTTTGGCATCCATATCACCTACTCTCTGTTTATAGAGTTAAGGAGGTAAAGGATGTGCATTTATCACTGAATAGTCACTATTTGTCCACATTGAGACTAAATGCTACATATGCTAGTCTGGTTTTGCTATCTTGCTTGTTTTCACTCTCATTCAGCACTGATCTCTTTGTCAAACAGTTGCACAGATAAGCGAGTGCTGCGTCTGGCCTGGGCGTCCACTGGCCTGTGGGTTCTGGCCATTTCCTGCTGGATTAGCGATCGCTTTGGATGCAGTTTCTGGCAGAAACTGAACTTCTGTTATCTGCACAGTATCTGGTGAGTGAGCCATGCTATTCTGCCTTGTGTTGAGTACATTTTAACCCCTACTGAATCACAATAAAGACACAAATCTTTCTAGATTATGAACACCATCAAAACTTTGCTGATAAAACTGTTTTTTTATGTCATCTATATTTTTATAGCAAATAAAAGGCCTTTTAGGACAATTGTAAAAATGTCCACTTTCAGGTGTGAAATGTTTACTGATGTAAGAGTAACTTTTGTATTCAAAATGTTAGTAATATTTCAAGATGAACAGTTACCGGACTGAAGCAACTAATTATCCATACACCATGTTTTAAAAATATCATGGTCAAATGTGAGTATCAAATATTGTACAGCAGGCTTTTTGGACTCAATTTTTCAGTTAGCATTGTATTGCATTGATTTAGATATTTTGCCACCGATAATAAAAACTTCAGAGCTTCATTTAAATATCATAACTCATATTTATATGCATTTTAAGTAAGAACGGTTGTGGCCAAAAGTGATGTCCGGCCTAGGAAAATGTACATCTTCACACTTTACTCAATTATTATTAGAAATGTGTTAAAGATTTGACATGACACATGCCAAATTGTGCATTTTCTGTCAAAGAAATTATGAACACAAGCAAAAACATGAGATAACCAACAAAATATTAATAACTGAATACGTTGTAGTCAATTTGAAACCTGTAGCTGTGCCTTTTTTTGACAAATAATTTTGTCAGATAAATACTTAACCAGTGTTTTGTTTTTCGCTCCATACGAGCCTGATGTACGTATCTATATGATACACAACAAAAAAATATATTCTATATTTAACATTTAACGGTTCGATAAACTCTTTTTAAAAAAAGTAGATTTTCTGACTATTGTTTCATATGTCAGGCTTTACAGGCTTAAGCCACATTGTCCAGACTATCATGCTAATCTAGTTTATTTTTCTCCTCCTCTCTGTTCAGGCACATTCTGATTGTGATGGCCACGGCTTACTGTACCACTTTGGTCGCTTACATGGATGCTAGTCTAGAGATCCCTTATTCCCTCCCTGACCTGCAGTACTGGCCACAGAATAAGTGGGCCATTGGACTGCCTTATATAGTCCTCAAAGGAAACACAAAGACACGGAAAACATGCTAGCAGGCACAAGATGGACAGATGCAATCTCATTTTTTAAAGCTGCTTGGTGTAGCACCAGCCATCAAATCTTGGTGAATACATTTATGAGGACTGGAAGGAGCTGATCCTAGATCAATACTCTGAGACTCTATATGTTATAACACTGAAGAGATACTTGTAATATGAAACGTGGCATATTGTGTTGAAATGGTTGAGGTTTCAGGCACTTTCTCCTCATTTCTCACAGAACTCGAAACTTAAGTATTTGTGTGTAAATGGAAAAAAATCTTTACAATCAGCGTGCTGTTGTTATGTGAAAATGAGTATTTGCACCTTTTTTACAAGATTGAATGTATGTAAAAAACAATCTGTATTTTACTTGATTTACTTAATATGACACAAAGGCTTAGTAACTTAGAAAATTTGTCATAATCAACTACTTGATTCATGGATGAAACTTGAATGATGATTAAAATATAAATGTTATATTAGTCTGATCAGAGGAGGAAAATCATGCTGCCTGTTCGTTATGAGATAGATATGATTTTCTCGCAGCAAATGGTGCAAATTTACTAACGTTATAACTGGAATATGTGCATTTTGGTGTGGGATTTTTAAAACCAATTTATTATACAGTATTTTTGTTAAATATATGTGTTTTTATATACATTATGGATGCTGGGACATGCATATGACGTGAGATCATACTAATAAATACCTAACTTTTATTTAAGGGGTTGTTGTCATTTGAAAGCATTTCAAACTTAAACTAAACTTATAACGATGCTGCTTAGAAAACGAAGAAAATGGGGTCAACTCCAGGTTATGGACGGTTATGGATACTTCAATAGCACAGCCTATGTTCTCTTCCTGACACAGCGCCATCAAGTGTGAATTATAGGTGTGGGGCAGTTGAGCTGCTTCATGAACTATCTTCACTATCTTCTGCTATAATACAAAAATCTGCACAGTTATGATTTTAAATTTGAAAAGTGGTTATTTTTTAAAGATTTTAAAGCAATAATACCCTTTTCGTGGATTATTTCCTCAACTAAAAGTCCAATAAGCCTATCATAACATTTTTTTATTTGCTAACTGTTTAAATTTAGATGAAAAGCCTATAACAGGTTGCTTAATGGCAGATTCCATTGTGACAATTTACCCCATATAGTGTGACAACGTGTATTTATGAATTATTTTTCCCGGTAATGCCTACCTAGTGCTTACAGAACAAGAGAAAACCCGCTAAATATTCATTATAGTAAAAAGTATGACAACCATGTCTCTCATATATTAAATTAGTCTCTTCAAATGGCAAGTGAAACCATTCACTAAGCTGTTATTGTAATCCCATAATTAAACACAGAACAGAGGCATGCCCTCAACAACCAATCACAACACAGCTGTGTGTAACATGCATTGTTTTCAAACACGAAATAAAAAATCATTCAGGAAAAAATAACAGCACGTTACGTAGCGCTGTAGACAGCAAAAATAAAAACATCCCATCGGTTCGGCTAATCTCTAATTACTACCTACCTACTAGTACAGGCAGTCCGTGGGAAGTCCCGCCCACCGCGTTTCACGATTGGCTGGGCGGTGCCAAGCTCACCCTGGACGGCACACGATTGGTCACAAACGCTTTCTGTTTTGGGTGCATGCCAGAGGTCCGGAGAGGGGAGGGGAACCGTCTAGTTTCCGGTTTTGGGCTGGAATTGACACACAATGAGGAGTCGGGAGCAGCCGCTCAAAAGCCTTCTGTAAATAAACAGGACCTTTATCAGGCCGGTGAACTATGGAGAATCAGGTAGAGTATGAAACGCTTTTGCTGTTGCATGGAGTGAAGTCAACTTTTGTAAGCGCGCGCTTAGAGAAATCCACCATTGCAACTGAATGTGGACACTTGGGGCTCGTGAAAGCAGCGGATCGGACCCATATAACCCCCCTCCCTCCTCCCTCCCTCCTCTCAGCTATCTGACTCGAGCTGGCCACGCATATTAAAGCTACATCGGTATTTGGGGACATCAGCTCTGCCTGAAGGGCTGGATGCGCGCGCCAGCTTTTGCAGTAGGCAAGTCGTGCATGTACCAGCAGAAACACAAAGGAGAGTGTTTTTGTCCTGTGCCTCTCTGGTCCGGGAGTCACCACAGTCTGCGGCTTTTATTAGAGGAAATGAGGAACATGCATTTCAATGCATTAGTGTTCCTGACAGAGCACGCACACTGAAGGCTGAGGGCATTGCACAGGTCTGCTCTGAGGGTGGGGGTCCCTGAAGCGGGAATCTGTCTCTTTCCAAGGCTAATTAATTGCCCTTTTATGCAATATGATTTATGAGCAGTGCCAGCAGTGATCATATGCTGTAGTAGGTGAATATCATTGCCATTTGTACACGTTCTGCCTTGTGTCTGTGTCTGTAGGTTAATTGCTTTTTCTGCAACTAAATTATTTTAGGAATAAACTTTTTATTATTATTATCGTTGAATTTGTCCCATACAAAACATAAGAATCGGCTTCCACTACAGATATTGTTACTACTGTAAAATTATTACACAATATTATGGAATTTCAGTTACTATTGCTGCCTCAGCTGTATAAAACCGTTTTCCAATAGCAATAATTGTGTTATTTTGATTTGACAGTTTGGCTACATACTACTAACATCACGTTAGTAATAATAACGTCATAATAAAGCTGTCTCTGTGTAGAAAGAAAATCATATGACCTTTTTATGCTTCATTAATGAGCAGTTTTTACTACAATAGCAGTGCTCGTAATTGTAGTGGTATTTTTATTTGGCCGTTTGACTTATTACATTACTGCTTAATATTAATGAGCTGTTTATCCAGCTATTACATCCATTATAAGTCCGGTTGTATTGCAGACTACTAATTGCAGGTACACGAGCTTGGTAATTGCACATGGAAGCTAATCTCAAAACAAAAAGCCTATCATATTTTTAATCAAAGTGCTTTTAGAAAGGTTGTAAACTTGTGTTTTGTCCCTCCACTTTTCAAGTAATGGCAGATTTTGTGGAAAAATAGTGTATCGTTTCATTCATTCATGTTTTCTAGCCTTTGACAATAACATTGCAGCAACTCTTCTGAGACTTGTTGTTTTGTCGTTTGCCTGTTATGACCTGCTTGTATTTTTTTCTGTGCTTGACTGATAATCTGTATCATAGCACTGACTGAATCCAGTCTGCCACTTTTGTGTCTATTTCGCATCTTATAACAAAAAAGGGATGTGGGTGAGTGTGTCTCTGCTGGGGATTTGTGAGACCAGGAGCCAGTAGTGTTTACCTGTTTAATCTACTCTTTTCAAAAAGGCCTTTTGATCTTTTTTACCCCCTTGGCATTAATGTGGTCATGTGTTGAATCTATACTGTATACTGTCCCATATTGTGTTGATATTCGGATGGTCACGTTCCTCTCAGACGGAGTGGAACAGCTTTTATGTACTAAGTAGCGTTTGTAATCGTTACAAGGCAAGTTGCTGTGATGAAATTACACATGGCAAGTTCTGGAAAAAGAGCAGTGTTTCTTGCCATTGAGGGTAGCCAGGATTTTGTATCTCTGTCTGGGGCTTGTGGGTGAGTGAATGAGAGATGGACTCATAGGGGTTATTCTGATGCCTGGCAGCGTCTAGGACTGGCTGGCAGGTTTTGGCTCAAGGAAGTGGAAGTGTCAGCCAACGCAGGGCTTTATGGTGAAAGGCCAGAGGGCAGCCAATGCGATTTTCCTCATGAGGCCGGCCCGGGACACATCAAGCCGACTGTCGGGCCGTTTTTAAGCGTCGGTCTGCCTCTACTCGGATCCCGTCGGTGAGAGAGAACTCTGATTGGCTGTTCAGCTTAGCGAACGAGTCAGTCAGTGGATGAGAAGGTACAGAGTACAGACAGAAGGCCACGAGCATTCGAATGCACAAATATTTTCTAGAGCCCGACCGATAAAGAATTTTGAATGCCGATACTGATACAAATATTTGTTGGTTTTAAAATCCGATATATCGGCCGATATTATTATTTTTATTTCAGAAATGCGCAAAAAAATATTAAGTGAAGAAAACTGGCGGGGATGTTCTTTTAATAGTTATTCAAGCAATGTATGTATCGTGACCAACTCACCATGAACACACTTCACCGATTATCTTGGATCTCTCTGCATGACTCTGGTTGGATCAGCAGGTAGGATGTGTGGTGCGTTATACACGCGTGTTGCCATCAGGTACGGTGTAGAGTGCCCTCTGGTGGACAAACTATACAACTCCAACACTGATGACATGGTTGAAGCGTGATTCGTCCGTTTTTATTTTTGAAATATTCATTTATCGGTCATTATAATTGCCGATACCGATATTTTAGAAAATGCATAATATCGGCCTGCCGATATATAATATTCTAATATTTTCATAATAACATAAGCCGACTGGAATGAAAAAAATGATCAGCTTGATTAATTTCAAAATCTTAAGCGAGCAATATTTACAGTTTATTTATCTGCAGTCTTGGTTTCTCTTTTTGAATGATGAAAATACACTATTGATTCCTGCTGATATAGACAAATATTTACTTGTACGCTGGTGCAGAACGTACTAGTTCACAGTCGCCTTTAGACTCGTTTCTTGGTGTTCAAGCACAGTTTTTTGGCCGAGACGCAACCAACGTGAAGGTTAATCGACTATCGTTCATGGGAATTTGAGTAAATTGACTTTAAATCTCAGCTTTCGTCGCAGCTAGTGCTTTGGCGTCGGCTTGGTGTGTCCTGGACTTTATGTTTACCTTTCAGGAAAAAAAAAAGAAGCGTGTCTGGAATTGATTTTATTGTCGGTCCCGGTTCTTAAATCTCCACGAGTTCAGGGGCTGGAGTCAACAGCAGCTGCTGAGCATCTCTGGGCACCTGAACCCAGTCTGGCTCGTCTCCACCGTATGTGGGCAATGTTCATTTTTCCTGGCTGCTTTTCAAGGAATTCCCTTGATGGCTTTTTCTGGCCTTTTGGCAGAACTAGTCGATGATACAGATGATAAGCTTGAGCATATGAATGAAAGGTATTCTTACTCCAATTTTGGCGTCTAGAGGCCTTTTATTAGTAACTCTTCTCTGCTATATCAATAACAGTTTTCAGCTATATGAATTCACCCAATTGAAATAGTCTTCCACAACGAAAATTTCCTACAGCTTGATGATCTTCAAATGTGATGGAATCATTTTTTTTGTAATACATATTTTAATGTAAAAAAACCAATAGGTATATAAAATATAAATAACATTTAATGTTTATAATTTTATATATAGATAATATATAGATTTATATTGATAAAACATAATAATAATAATAACATTTAAAATAAATGTTTTCAGTTTAATTCAGTTTAATATGTAATTTGTTCCTGTGATGCAATGCTGTATTTTCAGCTTCTGATCCTTCAGAAATCATTCTAATATGCTGATTTGATGCACAAGAAACATTTCTTATTATTATAATATACTTTTCTTATTATCAATACGACTTCACTGTCACTTATGTATATGTGTGTTATTTTTATTATATATATTAGGGCTGTCAAACGATTAATCGCGATAAATCGCATACAAAATAAAAGTTTGTGTTTACATAATATTTGTGGGTGCACTGTTTTTAATTATTTTGTATATACTGTAAATACACAAACAATGCATGTATATTTAAGAAAAAAAATATTATTTATATATAAAATATTTAGATATTTAATATAAATTATATATAAATCTATATACAGTATATTTATATAAAAATATTTCTTAAATATATACATGCATGTGTGTGTATTTATCTAAAATAATTATACACAGTGCACCCACATATATTATGTAAACACAAACTTTTATTTTTTATTTTTGGATGCGATTAATCGCGATTAATCGTTTGACAG
>JAOTRC010000007.1:10021253-10061917 GCA_027497675.1 Cyprinella lutrensis | reverse complement strand
TTAAATATACAAGCTTGATAAAAATGATCATTTTAGAAGAAAATTTCAAATGGCACTTAGAGGCTTTTGCATCTGAATTCCATATGAGGAATTCAGATGCAAAAGCCTCTGAATGTAATCTTTTTCATTACATGTAATGTATGTAATCATTTACATACATATATGTAAGTAAATGATTAAATGATTTAGTAAATGATTTAGTAGTCTTTTTGATCTGATGGTGAAATAATCATACAACGTTATGAGAAGGACAGAAACATCCCAAAGAGCATTTACTGTATTTCACTGAATTTGTGGGCTACTACACTTCAGCGTTGGGAAGTTACTATTTATTAAAAAAAATGTGCAATTAAATTAGTTACTTATGAAAATAATAGCAATTACAAAGCTGTTTACACCTGAATATTTTCTGAAAAAAGCTAGGATATATTGAATAATATTAATTCATTTTTTGCCTGTTTTTAATACGAAGCCCCCTGCCATGAGGCCGTTCAGTAGAGATGCTTTTGTGTGAAATTGCAGTGCTATTTTTTTTTAAATTTGCATAAATGTTTGAATTTGCAGATTAACCCAGCCTGGTTTAAATGTTTGAAAATGATTAAAAGTTAAGTACATTTATTGGAAATTTAGAAAAGTAATCAGTTACATTAATGAAATAATTTAAATAGTTTTACCAATTATATTTTAAATAGAGTAACCGGTAATCTGTAACCTATTACATATCCAAAGTAACCTTCTCAATACTGTGCACGTCTTGCCGACTGTGAGGCATTTCTGATCCTATTGACGAATGAAACTATTTATCCAAAGATGAAGGATGACCACTTTAACACTTGATCATGGTTGTAGTACATTTATTGTCCAGTAAAATATTTTCACACACAAGTATCAAGTTCCATCTCCCAAGGTTAACTAATCCAGTATCAACAGACACAACACACAACTAATTGTCACCCAGCTCAAGTTTTTTTTTTAAGAGTCAGGTAAAACCAGTCAAATCTTTCACAGTCTGAGACTTCATATTACCGTATGTTCACTTTTCCAAATGAGCTGCCCTTCAAGCTTGTCAAGATCAGACTTACTTTAAACCATTACAGTATTTTGGTCTAAAAATAAACTTGTTCTTGTTTATAAAAGGCAAATGGATTTTTGAAAAAGAATGAGCAATTAAGTTTAAACCATAATAGAAATCCCAAATAGAAGAAAGGAAATCCTTCACTAGCTCTACCTTCATTCTCACCTACTTTGACTGAGCGAACAACTCTTCTCATTTCATGCGCAATTTACAGTCTTTCTTATTTACAAAAAGGCCTCGCTGTGGTCATGCTATGCGGTCAGAAAACACACTTTGGAGTAACAGGTCCAGTATTTGAGGAAAGCTCTTTAGTGTGATAAAACTATTTAGAGGCACGATCAATCTTTGGATTTGCGTTAAGTAATTTGCAGTTACATTTTTGTATATGCGAGCGCTTTACTGATTAAAGAGAATGTTAGTCCATTTAACCTATTTATTAACCCACATCGGTTTTCTAAATTGCATGATAATAACTTTACTAAGCATACAATATAAATAAAGTCAATCACATATTTGGTCAACATGTCGTTATTGCACATGCAAAGCAAAGAACACTGCAAGTCAAATGATCACCTCTGAAAAGATCGATTTCTCACACCAGATCCTTCATGCCCCGTATTTCCTAAGATAAATATTCACTGCTTTTCTCCGTCCAGATATCAGTGGCAGGAAAATAGTTGCTACTTCGAGGATTGTCACAGTGACACAGCAAAGCATTAAATAAGACCACAGAAGAAGAGGAAATTAATGCAAAACGTATTTACACTATTTAACAGATTCATTTTTTTTACAAATAATAATTAATGACAATATTAACCAACTGCATATGTGAAACAAACATTCGAACTAATGTGATGCATTTGGTTCTGAAAAACGAGCAAACAAAAACACATATGGCTTGTATGGCATGGGGATCCTTCAAAATAATCTTCACAGAACGAAGTCTTGAGGATGTTCCTCCGCTAACATCTAGTTTCCGTTAAACAACCAGGGTTTTTGGTTGCACTTGTTTCACAGCAGTGCCGTTGACAAACGCCCAAAGCTATTCTCAAAGAATTCAGTCACGGCTGATGCGCAAGTTAGCTATTAAGATTGATCAAACTTTGTTGATAAATTTAACCATAAATTAATTTGTATCACTTGCACTTGCATGTAAATCGACATGACTCGAAAGACACTTCATTATACTTAGGCAAGAAAAATAAATAGTGAACCACAAAAAAAAATCACAAATGGCTTTGTTACAAACATATTTTCCTTCTTTCAGTAATACAGAAAAATGTAAACAGTATGAAATTAACAATTAAAAAACCCTGAACGCATATTAACTCAAAAATGAGGCGAAACACAAGGTCTGAGTGGTGTTCCTATGTAAGCATGTGTGTGTTAGACCATGTCAGTCTCTTTGTCTCCAGGTCTGAAGTGGATGACAAGGGCTTTTGTTGGGCACCTATTTAGGAGGCAGAGGGTTGTCTGGGGTGGTTGGGGTCACGACTTCTTTGTAAAAGCTCTCGATCTGCTCTTTGTACATCTTCATGACCACTGGCCTCTTGAGCTTCATCGTGGGCCCTGAGATTGAGAGAGTTTAAAACAGTTAAACAAACAAACAAACAGAATTTACATCTTAATCAATAGAATTACTAAAAAAACCCAGAAATAACTCACAAACAGTTGGATTACAAAGAAACTCACCCAGTTCTCCTCCAGGGATAGAGAAATCTCGATCCAACACAGTCCATTTCTGGATGCGCTGGGCGTTAGAGGTGGCTTTCTCATTGACGCGGGTGATGGCGTCTTGAATAGCTGCGTTTACGGCGCGGTCACGGCCACCGGTGATCTCGCTGACTCGAGTGGCGTTGCTGCCGAGTTTACGACACAGCTCCACCGCCTCAGGGGTCAGTTCATCTTCAGGAGCGCCCGTTTCACTGTTTACCTGACACTGAGAGCAAGAGAGAAGAGTTGTCAATGTTTTTTCCAATGGAAAGCTAATTATAGATTAAATTAAATGCATGTTATCCAATAGTTTTCCCATATATACTTAGATAAAGCTCCAGTAAGTCTAAATTAGGACACTCCAGTGATGCTAAAGTGTTCTTTGTGGTTTTCAGGGGAATGCTGAGTTGTTCTGACTGCTTTTTAATCATGTTGCTTTGCGGTTGCCAGGGTTTCTCTGATCTGGTCTTTAGATATGACACAGTTCCCTTATTACATGCAAATCTGTGGGATTTTGTTCACAATTATAATTGTCCACCAGGTAAAAATACTATATCAAATGTGTTAGAAAAGTAATATAACACCAATGCTTAAACTACATGATTTGAGACAACATCCTGTGGGACAAGTTACATGCTTAAAACAAACCCTGAGTTATAAACTTAAGTATGATAATACTAAGTATGATAATAATAATATTATACTGCATAAATTATAGTACTAATAATGTGATGCTAGGAATACTTACCTTAGCAAACAACGCTTTTTAGTAACACTTCAATTTACAAGCCAAAAAGAATTGCCACTAGGAGGCGTAGTGATTCCAAGAAAAAAGCGTGGAACTTGTAATGACACATATGTCCACTGGTTGGCAGTAGCTTTTAAGTTTAAGGAAGCCGTTTGATAACATTTGAGTATTTATCACTTAAACCTACTGATATAATCTGATTAGAGCATAGTAAAACGTATGCTCATTCTGTGTATCTTTACAATCAGCATTATCTCTGTAACCCTACACAACCCAACTTTTCGGGTGAGATGTTCAGATTAGGTTTCCAGCATTCAGTTTGTGAAGAACATGATATCAGTCAAATTATACAAGGATGGCATAAAAAATGAATCAATGATGTTGAATAATAATTCAAATAAAATAACACTGTTTCCTAGACAATCACAGTTGATCTGAACATTTTGGTGAATGAGTTACACAACACAAATCTAAGATAACATTTGATAAAATGTCACTCATCATAGTTGGTTAATGGATGGAAAAGATTTTTTTTAAAGCTTTTTGCTTAATCTCGTCTGGTGAAAGATTGCAAGGTGGATAACCTTGACACGTTTATAGTGAAATCAACACACACGATACCTTAATGGTGAGCAGAATGGATAGGAACTTTCTCTTGTCTCCGATAAGCATGGCATTGCTGATGAGTGGATTGGCCTCTTTAACTGCGTCTTCAATGGGCACCGGGGGAATATTTTCACCTCCAGCTGTGATGATCATTTCTGGAATAAAAACAGATACTTCATTACATGCAAAAAAGCTAAGAAACCAGAACTAAATGTATCATTTTCTTTTTTAGTCTGGAGCAAAATAAAACTGATCTACAAGTGTGAACGCTGCCATCCGAATCCTGGAGGGCATCAAAAAAGCAGACCCCACCTTTTCAGGTAATCTCAGTCCAATTCCAAATAAATATTGGTGTAGATCGAAAAGGAAGCACACAATCTGTTTTCAACCGACCGTCAAACTCATTACCTTTAATGCGTCCGGTGATGAACAGGAAGTCGTTCTGGTCGTGTTTGCCGAGGTCTCCCGAGTGCAGCCAGCCATCAGAATCTAGAGCCTCTTCTGTTTGATCAGGCAGGTTCAGGTATCCCATGAACACATGACGACCCCAGAAACAAATCTCTCCATTCCCATCGGAATCAGGACTGAAGATCTTTGTCTTACAGCCTGGAAGCACCTTTCCACAACTGCGAGGGAAAAGCAAATGAGAAATATACTAAAAGTAAAAGCTTAATTGACTAAAAATGACTCACTTCAGCTGAAAATAAATCCAGGTGTCAGTACCTGGTGAGTCTGAAGGCGTCAGGCAGTGAGATGGTGTGCGGTCCAGAGCTCTCACTCATGCCGTAGAGTTCAAAGAGAGGAATGTCCAGACTGAGGAAAAACTCCAGCGTGTCTTTGGTTATGGGAGCCGCTCCGGTGTAGCACCTCGTACAGCGATCCAGACCCAGTGCCTTCCGAACCTTTTGGAACACCAGACGCTTCGCCAACCGATAGTTCAGAGGCTTTGTGGACCGGTTGCCATTACTGAAGACACAAGACAATCCCTCTCTGTTAATACAGAGCCTGTTTGTTTCACTGTTTAAAATGTCACCAATCAATGTGTCGGTGTTCCTAACAAAACTGGTTAGTGTCTTTTTCTTGTTTGTACTCTTTTTTTCTGCTCAAGTCAACTAACTTGGGGTCCAAAAACCTTAGACCACTTCTCACATTACTTTTTTATAATTTAATACAATTTGTTTCAATACAAATTATATTATCAGAATAACAGTTTGAGTAAAAAGATGTAAACAAATATTTTATTAATAGTATTAAGAACTTTTAAGTGCTCTGTCTTTATTTAAAAATTTTCAAATTCCAACTGCTTAAAATAGACTTCATTCCCAGATTTTTCATAAAGATTATTGGATTTTTATAATTTAATAGAATTTGTTTCAAGTCAAATGATATTAGCAGATTAACAATTTGAGTGAAAAGATGATCTGAAAATTTTAATTTATTAGTATTTTTTTATTTAAGGAAATCTGACATCACAAATGTTATTCTTATTATAAATAAAATATTTTAATATTTATTTACTATTATTAAAAAGCATTAATTGCTCAATGTTTCTTTATTTTAAATGTTTCAAATTCCTACAAACAGGTTTTGAATCTTAGATTTTCAATTTGGTCTCAGACTTCTGGATCCTAACGTAAATTAGTGATATTTCAAAATGAGTGTCATGTGTGTCTTTTGTGTGTTTAAGTGTGTATGTACATACAGCTCCATTTTGTTGAGGTTTGTCTGCAGGCCCACATCTTTGGCCCATGACGCCACCTTCCGGCGCACAGTTGACGATTTGGCTCCGATCGACTTCATCTTTTCCTGCATCTTCTCCCAAACTCGTGGGACACCCATGAACGCAGTAGGGCGTATCTCACGTAGGGTGTTGGCCAGAGTACCCTGGGGCATGCAGTGACTTTTATTATTACATGTGCAAGCATGGTTTGCCAAAGGGTTCATGTTCACGTGTGCATGCCAATATCAGCTGACGCACACAGGGTTACAGTATGTCAAGTGACATGAGCAGGTATGTCATGTCAGTTTCTGGCCCTGTTCTTAAATCAATGACTCTATTATAAAACTGTGGTGTTATTGGGACCCACTGAGGCACTACAGATATCACATGCTCAGCTTCTAGATATCACAACTTCATGCATCGGTTTTAATGAAATATCACATCAGATCAGGGCCTTGTTTTCTGAAAAGGGATGAAAATTGAACACTCCTGAGCATCACAAATTCTTTTCTTTGAGTGAGAGCTGCATGACTAAGACTTTATGAATTATGTTTTACTGAAAGTAGCAATGAAAAGGCTCTTTAAATGGATTATACAGTTAGTTTAAACTAACAAGGGTGTCTTTGGAAGGATCTTTTCTTATGTATAAAAAACAGAGGGACTAAGGGAAGAAAACAAGAAGTACCATCACTAAAATGTACACTACCTTTTAAAAGTTTGAGATCGTTAAAATCTTTTAATGTTTTTTTTTGAAGGCGGCATTTATTTCATCAAAAATACATTAAAATGTAATAATATTTTACAATATCATTGGTTTAAAGACCTTTTTTTCTGCTTTAATATATTTTAAAAAGTACATTTTTTCCCATGATGGTAAATCAGAATTTTCAGCATCATTACTCCAGTCTTCAGTCACATGATCCTTTAGAAATCCTTCTAATATTGCTTGTTATTATCAACGGCTATGTTTATTTGTAAAACTTTTGTTTCAGTGGGACTGAATTCATTCCGATTAATGGATCCGAACTTAGTGTTTACATGAACGCTAAACATGTGATCAGGTTGATGTGTCAATTTATGTCACAAGCTTCAAATCCGGATAGTTTTTTGGCATACACACAGTCGCACACTGCATGAATATATAGAGTTTTCCGATTTTTGATCGAAATTTCATTCGGACCGAGCTCAATCGGATCGATTCGGATATTTACATGGAGGCTTTTCAGTCCGATTGAGCAGTCAATTCGATTACTAACGGATTATTTGGTTGCATGTAAACATAGCAAGTGTTGAAAACAGTTATACTTCTTAATATTTTTGTGTAAATCATGAGTTTAATCAGCATTCTTTGATAAATTACAACAGAATTACAATAAATAAATACAAATATTTTTTAGCTTAAATGTCTTGGTTAGTTTTGATTAAATGAATGTATCCTTGCTAAATGAAAGTATCACTTTCTTAAAATAAACAAAACAGGAAGTTTTTTTTAGCACTCGCACAGCAAATGAATAGCAAAGGATGTGTAATTTGCACACTAACCTTTAGCGCATCAGGCTGTGCAAAGTAAGCAACTCCTCCTGCTTTCATGGGAAGCCAGATGTCAATCATCTGTGCAGCGATATGGCTGAGTGGAAGGTAGCTCACGACCACTTCCTGTGATTTATCTGCATCTGTAAGACTCACATCTCGGCCGGTTGTAAATGCTGTCCATGTCAGCTACAGGAGGACAGAGAGAACATTTCAGTGTTAATAATGACTGGTGATTCGTCGTACTATACATCACAAGTGAACCCTCGTTTTAAAGTTAGTTTTTGTTACAGTTTGCTCAAAAGTCTGAAATGTAATTTTGTGAATGTTTCGGCTTTAACTCACGTTGTCGTGACTAAGCATAACTCCCTTTGGCTGGCCTGTGGTTCCGGATGTGTAGATCAGTGTGCAGCACTGATTTGGTTTCTGGGAGCTGATGATCTCATCGAGTTGAGCATCAGGCTCATCGCGGCCCAGCTCCATAAACTCCGCCCACTATGTGTATCAGATATTTACATAGCAAATGTCAGATTTCAATTAGTAAAGGAGAGGGATTAGAAGGAAAGATTATGTTCTGAGAACTGACATGAAAATATTTGACTAATCAAATGTACCGTGTAAAGATTGGGCTTTTTCTCTTTCAGCTCATCTTTGTACTGGATAATGGCTTTAAGGTGCGGTAATTTGTCCCAGACCTGCAATGAAACACATACACACAGAGCACAAGAGATCATCAACCTACAGCAGATGGAGGAACTGATTGTGATTGGGACAAGAAATAAACAGGTAAAGGAGGAGCATTAACATTTATGGAATCACTCTTTCAATAATATATATATATATATATATAGATATATAAATTAATTTAGAAAAGTAAATGGGTCCTGTTCTCTCATTACCTGTAAGATCTTTTGCAGCTGTTTGTGGTTTTCCACCACAAGGATGTTGGCCTGGCAATTCTCCGCCACATACTGGCACGCCTCAGGGGAGTTAGTGGTGTAAATGCCCACAGCAAAACCCCTGCCAATGACATACAGAATCCATCAATAAACATCCTGAATGCTGTAATTGATGTAACCAAATGGAGAGCAGTTCAGCAACAAGAAACACCTTCAAATATTAAGAAGATTGACAATTACTTGTTCTGACACCACTGCTATGTTTACAGATCCAAGATTCAAGTGATGCTGTTAAACAAGTGCAGGTTGTGCCTTTAACCCTCTGTCTTTTCTAAAGTCATAAAGGCAACTGGGCAGTTTAAGGCACAGCCACTATTTGACCTAAAGCTTTGTTTGGGACAAACACTGGCTTTGTACTTATGATGTGCGTTTAAGAATGAACGGAGTTAGCATGACAGCAGCATTGGTATATGGTTATGGTTGATTTGAAGACTCATAAGTTTAAAACAACTTCACAATAAATACTAACCCAGCTAAAATAGCCCCGATGTCAGCAATAAACCACTCGGCTGAGTTGAACCCGAGGATACCGACACCGTGGTACCGCTCCAGACCGAGCTGTGAACATATACACACAGTTAGCACATGTACATATACAAACAATATGATTTTGCTTTGAAATGTGTTTATAAAAGATGAAGTCCCACATGGCATTTGACATGTTATTTTTTTGTGGTTAAATAAATATTTAGTTAAATACTCCCGTTTATCTCTATGTTTAAGATCTTCACTAGTTCAGTAAGTCCAAAATGTCATCCAACTCTTAAACAAAGTTCTTGCAACAGGACATTAGAGATAAACAATTTGTGAACCAGTTTAGCAAAATCATTGAGAAGAATCAAAATAATGATTTTTTGGATGAACATACCAAGCTGCATCGTATTTAAAATACAAAAGTCACACCAACCAAAATATTGCACGCATGTCATGACATCTAACACCTCTTTTGTAAAGTCTTTCTTTACTGTTTATGCTGCCTAGCGTACACACGACTAAATCTGAGTCTCTCCCACAGGGTTTGGGTTGAACAAATCACATCGGCCGCCTACCATGACGTCCTGTTCCCCGCAGGGAGAATGTGACCAGTTGGGAGTTGAACTTCATCCCAAGATAAGGGCATGGAAAAACTAAAGACAATCAACAAAAGCCTCCAGAAACTACACTCAGGTACTGCGGCAAATTTTGCTCAAGCTACAAGACAACTCAAATTCAGCCCTGAGTGGGTTGTACGGAATTCAAGAACATGTCAAGGTAATATTACACCCCAAAAGAGAAAGTAAAAGATACAAAATTATATATTTTGAATGAAGGAAATAAAGCCAATTTTAGAAAACTCATCCTAATCTTTAATACTTTGATAGGAAAATAAATAAATAGAATTCTCATTACTGTAATGGAAAGAATATTTATATTATCAACGTTTTTATCGTGATAGTATTGTTGTGCTGCCATAAATTTGAACTGACTTATTGAATTTGCGCAGTATTGTGTATATATTACAAAAATGAAACTTGGCATGTAAACAGGCCAGATACATGATATTTATGAGAACAGAAAATGAAAATGTGCTTGATTCTCATTAAAAATAGTAAAAATGGGCTTTAAATTGTAGTGAAATAGGACGAGGATTGCATCATTACCCAGATGCCTTATCATACAGTCCACTAATTGCAGGCACTTTCCCCCTGAGGTAACCTCAGGTCAAATGCTTTACTCGAGGACAAAACAATGATTACACGAGTTCTTTCTGTGATCTTAACAGTTACGCCTGTTTATATGAGTTTATACATTCTTAAGTGTTTGTTATCAGGCCTCTCTTACATAAAATTGTTCCTCTTATCAGAAACATTACAGTGTCATTTCAGATAACAGTGTAATGCTGAACGGTCGTGATCTCAACAGAAACAGCAATGAGACAATGAAAATGACTAGTTAGTTACTAAATTGCTAAGCAATAAACAGTCATGCGTTAAATCTGTTATGCTAACTAGGTGTTTGACTCAAACAATGGCAAACTCATATATTGCTAAAAAAAGTCAAGCCAATGAAAATGTTAAAAAAGTAAAAATGCAAACTGTGTGCCCACATTTGCAAAGCCTCAGTGGGTCACAAATAAAGATATTAAACCCTCAACAGTTTAAAGTGAGTCAACGACCCTCACCTTGAGGAAGCTCTTGGCAGCAGTGCGGCAAGACTTGTAGTACTCGATGTAGGTCATGGTTTTCCACTGGTCTCCCTCTTTCCAGCCCAGAGCGTTGTAGTTGCCGAAGCGCTGGACAGTAGAGGTGAACATCTGGTTCACAGTCACGGCAGGTTCAGCCTCAGGGCCGGACTCACCCATTCTGAGCTTCACCTCTCCATCCCTGCATGTGGTCCAGAACTCGGTGCCCTTAGCGGGCAAAGACAGGGAGTCGGGTCGAGGGGTGGCACCTACAACGTGAACAGCTATTTATTGTCTCTGATCATAATTTATTATGAACAGTGCAGTATATTTGTGTAGTACACAGTGGTTACTTTTGTAGCAGTAACATGGAATCAGGTGGTATTTCAGATATAATACCACAGTGCTTTTTGGTATTTTTACATTAGTGAATTCCGTTTTAGTCTCTGCTGTAAGTCAGTTTTTATGTTGTGTGGTTTTTAAAATAATTTGCCGCTGGGGTCTGTTTTAAATCAACCGGCTCAGCGACACCCTTTCGGAACATTTACTCGCACGCTCTTTCGCCTCAGCATGAGAGGCCTATCCATCACTAGTATCTAATACACACATTGGTTTCTGTTGAGTTTCAGTAGCAGAGCACAGAATCATTTACAGCTTTAAACAAGAAAACAAACTGCAGGAGTCATATCAGTATGCAAACTCTTCCAAGCAGTGAGCGTTTACACAATTTAAAGCTGCAGTGGGTCATTTTATCACATCCAACCAGAATTGCAAGCTGTTCGTTTCACCATTGGCAATGGTTTGGGGCATTTGTGTCTGAACAATGAGATAAAGTTGCTTGGAAACAATTCTTGCTTTTGTCACTAATGGTGCAGAGATAATACACTGCAAGAAATCATTTGCAAGATAGCTGAAAAGAAAGCCACCCCACAGATTTTACAATGTCCTGTCCAGCGTCAACCCATAACACACAACTACATGCTGACCATACATCCTGCTAAACCGTTCGAAATGAAAAAACAAAGCCATCACAGCAGCTTGATCAGTAAATACAGAGTCATGTGACATGACCTCATTCAAAGCTGTGTTATCTTATGTAAACAAGATAGACAGCAGAGCGATAGAATTTCTGGAAGTTCACACATGGGACACTTTCAAACAGCTCTGAAACGGTTTAACCTTTATAAACAAACTCATATGGGACTGTGAAACCGGACTATAATAAAAAAAACTGTCATCCTGCTGCATGTCTAAAGGAAAGGGAAGTTAGTTTGCATCGGGACAGCAGCTTCCTTTTCAAGCACTTCCTCTCATATAGCACTCAATGGTCCTAATGATCTCAAGTTCTCGTAAAGATGAAGTTACGCAAGGTTTTCATGATGAAAACACTAAGGAACATTGAGGTGCGAGTTGTGGGTTAGTGCTCAGGGCCAGCTTTTCATCACTGTGTAATGCAGAACTGAATGCACTTCACACACATGGCGGATTTGGGGCCTCAGATGTTTATGGCATGTGTTCAAAATGGCGATTATGGTCACATATGCCTGTAACAGCGAGAGGAAGCGAGTATGTTTGTATAATAGTGATAATATGTTCTAGACTTTTCATCCAAATGTTTGAGTTTAGAGTGATTTGCGAGTGTTTGTAAATCTCACCGGATTCTGCCTGCACACTCTGTTCGGATTTGGTGTTTGATTGCTCTTCTCTGGCACATGCTGATTCTTCCTCTGATGACTCACTGCGAAGAAATCAAATAATGAGTTTTCCAGACAAGCAGCATTCTCTAGCTGAAATAGTCTTTCTCTCAGACACACACGAGTATCACTTTACAATACTTAGGCCTACATTTTTTTTGCACCAAATCTACACATTTAAGTAATTTCTGAAGGATAATGCGATACTGAAGACTAGAGCAATGGCTGGTAAAAACTAAGCTTTACATCACAGGAATAAATTACACTTTAAAATATATTCAAATAGAAAATATTTATTTTAATAATAATTCAAAATATTACTATTTTTTATTAGATCAAATAAATGCAGCCTTGGTGAGTATAAAAAACTTCTAAAAAAAAAACGTCCTGACCCCAATCTTTTGAACGGTAGTGTAAAAAACATAACTTTGACTTTTGCAAACAGACATTTGGTTCCTACTGTACTGTATCTGAAGAGGAACAATAATAAATAACCTAAAAAGTGTATACTCAACTTATGATGTAAAAAAAATCTTTATTTGATTTATTAATGCAATTCATTGTGATGAATTGTATCTTTATTTTATTTACCTGGCATGGCAGACAGCCACTGGTAGTTATAATGACACTCCCACATAACTTCATTCTCACCTTTACAAACAAACCTAGCTATTGTACGTAGCCTATAAATAACCCATGGGAGTTTAGTCGCAGACCTGACCAAGTATGCATGTTAAGTTTATGTGAACATGACATAGAAGACATTAAAAGACACTAACTTTGCTGTAGACTCGGCGATGACATCTTCCAGGGAGGCGAGACTGTCTGCTGTTCCACAGGACTGGAGCAGGCTTGCGTCTCCTGGATGATCTATCACTAAGGCTGTGGACATGGCCGTAGGTTCACACGCAGTCACTAATGTGAATAGACAAAGTGTTAGAAGTAGCACTCAAACGATTTTTTTTGCCCAATGTAAATATCTAGAGAGCAGGATGGCAATTTTATTAGCATATATAAAATGCTTCTAACTTTAGATAGTGTGTAAATTTCTTTTAAAGAAATTGTTTTTACAGGACTACAACAAACGGTTGGTAGGGACTAAATGACATTCATCCCGGGTTAGTGACATCACTAACCCTAAAATTGACATAAACCTCGGCCCCGGGATCACACAGTCTACACATGTAGGAGAGCACATTCGTGAGTCTGCTCAAGCTGTCGCATCCGTCTGATTTTTGAAGATTATCATGACAGAATATGCTAATTAAAGATAGAACTCTCCACATCCGCAACATAAATTCATCAACTAACATTCAGAAACATCTTGTTGCACTCTACGTCAGTTCTTCTGAGTTTCTCCATCATTGTCCGACTCCAGTTAAAACATAAAAGGCAGAAGAGTTTCTCATATTTTAGTGCATGTCTGCGTGAGGTAATCAGATCTGCCAACACACATGCGCCTGTGTGTGCCCTGCACACATGCGCCTGTGTGTGCTAATTTGCATTTAAAGGGACACACTCGAATCAACACGTTTTTATTGACCCTCTAAAAGAGATAATTTTAACATGCTGTAAAAAAATTATTCTGAGAGTATTTTGAGCTAAAAATTCACACACCCACTCTTTGGGGATAACATGGACTTGTTTTATATATTGTAAAAAAGGGCATTATACCATCCCTTTAAGATGGATTTATTGGTGACCTGTTAAAAATTGTGTGAACTTACAAGTGGACACTACTTATTTTGCTTATTATATGAATGCCCATCTTAAACAGTATCACCCATACATTTCTAGTCTCTGATCTGACCCAAATGGCAAAGCATTCTGGGTCACCAGCAGTGCCACAATACTTTGTCTCTGTCTTTAAGACACCATCATAGGACGAAAAGTTGAGTCAAAGCCTAAATTTAAAAGAAAGCCCCTGAAGTAAGCATGAGACAGTCACATATTTTTTTTTATCTAAACTAAACAGACATGAGCCTTTTCTTCAGTAAGCTTTCCCTTAATATTTTTCCTCACTAAATCACTATACAGATTTTTTTCCCCTTTAATCAAAGAAGATCATTCACTATTATAAAAAAAACTTTTGGAACAAGTTATCCAAAAGTCTCCCGTCACATAATATACCACATTTTTTAATAACCCTGAATAAATAGTCTATTGAAAACCATAAAAAGGTCGATTGCAAAGGCAGCTGATCAGATTATTGCACAAAATTTCCAAACACGGCTCTTGCGGATTGCACAGACTGGGTATCACTGTCAAGAAAAGGAAACACATCTCTATGTCCAGAAAAAAAATTGCTACCAACTCTTATATTATCTTCTGCCCTCTCCATACCAAAGCCTGACCTCTGCACCTTTCGAGCGGGATGTTGTTTTTACATGCCGCTTCCATAAAAACACAAACCAGCGACGCGCCCGCCCCTCTGTAATGATGAGAACAATCAGAAAAGGCCAGCGGATAGAAAAACAGGACTTTTAGAGCCTGAAATAAACCCAGGGAGTGAAAAACAAACCTGGTCCTATTCATCAGCCTCGTGCTTCATGACCTTTTGCTCAGAGGTTTTGGTTTTGTTTTGGTTTTAGCTTTCATTGATGAGATGAAAACATTAGGGTTATTATAAGCAACACTTCCACAAAAAGTACCGTGCTGGTATATGGTACAGTATCAGAAATCATGCAACTTTGAAACAAATTCAAGAACCGCAGGGTTTCATAATAAACTGTTAAAAAGTCAATTTCTCGTCCACAGCTTAACGTATTAAGAAATTATTGCCCTATTAAACTACTTAATAATACATAGGTTTTACATAAATAATACAATATTGGACGTTTATATACATACATGCCAAATAAATCAACAAGCTGTCTGAACAACAACATAAACTAAAGCCAAATAGAATTATATTATGAACAATGACTTTTATATTTTCAACCAATACTGTGTGATTTCCGACAATCTGTGTATTCTGTCAAAATGAACTGGGCCGTCTTAACAACATTGATCAACAGTTTGTGTTCTGTATGTGTATAGGAAAAAGTAAATCTAAAAATCACTAAGATAATTAATTAGAGAAAAACTAAAACTACACTGAAAACTAAATAAAAACTTAAAATAATAACATAAAAAACACACCACCTAAACATTTGAATTTATTGTACTATTTTTACATGACATTTTTTTAAATCCCACTGTATTTACATGTCCAAAAAAGACATTGTTAGTGGACAAAATTGCTCATTTGTCTTTTCCTCGGTTAGGAGATTGATTTAACCTCCTCCCTCCCCCCTTTTCCAATCGATTCAACCTTGGTAACTTCCCTCCCAGCAGAGCCATCCTCATCCGCCCTCAGCGGGCACCATGGCATGAGCTCCACAGACAAACCAGCCACAACTAACTCCCAGCATGCACTCAATGATGCATGCTGATGCAAATCCACGTCTTGGCTGACGTCAGCTCGCCTGATAACAGACTCCCTTGTCTGGAAACTGAAGGCACGGTAGTAAAATATGAATTTGGATGGGTTTGTTTGAGATTTATGGACCCATGCGAGTTTGCATCTCATTGCTGATTTGACTGATGTTCCCTTGTTGCGTGTCTTGTAGCTGGTGGGTGAAGCTGAAACCAATCAGCATCTCAGAACATTCACAAGATTCCCAAAATACATTATGAACTAGTTTTTTTCTTCAATCTGGCATTTTCAAACTAGCCACATTTAAAAACCCACATTTCTAAGGCTTGTATACGTCATTGCAGTCATTGCAGTTTATTCTCACTCTTCATCCCTTCATCTCATCTTAATCAGCCATCTGCTGTCATGTGATCAGTCCAAAGCTGTGAATTTGTGATCATGGCCATTTTCACTAAGCACCAATATACTACATTCATAGCGCTTGCTGGCCTTCAAATTGTGACAAAAAACCCTGAAAGAGTCATGGAGTGGAGGAGTGATGTTTCCTTTCCAATGACTAATAAATCAGCTGATGTTGTTTGTTGAAATTTCAGCCTTCGCTTAATGACTATCAAACCGTCTATATATAACTTTCAAAAACACCAGCAAGATCTTCTTTGGTCCTCTGGTGGTTTCCAGTAGTCCTATATTTTCCACCCAGGCACTGCCGGGGGACTTTCTGAATTATCCTGGTAAATTTACATCAGGAAGGGATCTTCACTATTACAGTACATTTATTGTATTTTGATCAAACAAATGCAGACCATTATGACGTGGGTTGATTATGACAACTTCAGGATTTACTATTAATAATTATATTTTGACTTCAATCATGTAACCGTTCTGAGACAAATAGTCAGCTCAGACCCATTTAGAATAATAATTACAGCAATTACCACTTTTGTTCTAAAATATAAACACCTCACAATATCAGTAAGCTCATTTTCCTCACTTTTTAGACACAATCACATCTATCAATTGAAGGAGCGCATGAAAGGCGTCTGCATTGCAGAATGACCATAGATGACCATATCCCAAAACCCTGTGTGTATACAAGGGCTGTGCAAATCCTGTCGGCCACACCTCGAACACCACAAACATCCTGTAATTTACTGCTGATGCTTCTGCCATGCTGTCCAAGCCTGCATTAACACAAGACTCAACAGGAGGATGGGAGGGGAGGGATTTCAACACAGCTGATGCTGGCAGCAATTGTCGGCTACGCTCAGCCCCCACCCGAAAATTACCATCTGTAAGCCGGCACAGAGAGCTGGGATACTTTACGTTTCCACTGCGCATTTTTTCATTTAAATGAGAAGTGTGTGATAAATACAGAAACAGAAACTGTATCTTTCATATGCAAAAATCACCTCACCAGACATAAATGGGGCCACGCCTCTAATTTCATATCATAATTCACATCCATAATGATCTAAACACATCAAACACTAATAATCATACACGCATCACACACACAGATCTGTTGCTTTAGAAACTAACTCCCAGTGTTTAGGGGTGCGATTCACCATCTTTACTAACTCCCAAGTGCTATCATTATTTTACATAGTAAAAAAATCAAAAATGGAAACTTACAGTGCATCTTTACAGGCTGTAAAATTGCTGCTCTGTCTTTGGATTTTCTGTATCAGAAGCTGAAATGACTGTTTCTTCGGTTTCTCTATCGCCTCCAAAATGATGTCTGCTTCCTTACGCCCTAAAACTATGCATGTAGCACATTCATTTTCAAACAGAGCTTTCCCCTCCTTTGTAACCACACCCTCAACGACATCATTACCACTACGGTAGCGCCATCCCCCCTTCCTCAAAAACACTCCTCGTGCTCTGATTGGCTGAAATCTATCACACCACAAGACTCTCCAAATATGGACAAGGGGGAGGGGCTATAATACAAGCACCACTGTCACTCTCATACATACAAACCAATGCAGAAGCTATGAGGTTACTACAGTGCAACTTTGAGTATGATATATCAGCTTACAAATGCCAGAACAGCTGCACTGACATCATTTTACAGACACATAGCCCACAAACACACATCTGTCCCATTAACACGCTGCCATAATAATGCCATTGTTGTGCTGCGGAGCATCTGCATACGTGGATCTGCAAGAGTGCTTGAGCTCTCTGCTCCAATTTACCGTCTTTATTGCATGAGCACACATACAAGTGCAGCTGACCTGCTAAAGCTCATCTCATCTAACCAAAGAAACCAAAACCAAAATGATATGGAACATCTTGCAAAAAAGTCAGCTAAAATGAGCTGTTCTTGTAGCCTACGTGACAAAAAAAAAGCATTACACAAATGTATACATGCCGTGCAAGTCTAATAGGGGTCAAAAAAGGAATGGAATTATGTAAGAATAAACCTGAAGCTGCCTTTGACAAATTTAGTTGACAACCATCACAAATGACTTTGAAGATATGTGAATGATAGCTTGTTCCTGTATTTCTGGTTTGTTTCTTTAAAGCTATGAAGTAGGATGCCATTTCTGTGAAGGAAGTAAAAAAAAAGGTGGGGTTCTGCCATTGACATAAATTGGAATCTCTGTAGTGGGGAAATGCTGGTAATTTCAGAGATGATCTGCTTCAATTGCATTTTATTAAACAAGGATGCATTTAATGGATCAAAAAGTGACCATTACTGTATTTTTGATCAAATAAATGCAGCCTTGGTGATCATGAGAGACCTATGTCAAAAAAGAATGAACGTTAGTGGCACCTAAAAGTTAAGAAATATATGTGAAGATCAGCCTTCTGACCCCAAAGGTTAGTGCAAGCTTAGCACAGGCATGTCGAAACTACACATATATCCCTAGTTTAACATCTTAACTTTAGAACTACTAACCAGGGAATTTGGCAGTAAAAAAAATTATTACAGAACGATATGCACAAAACTACAGAGATGTTCTTGAGTTAAGGTCTTGCGTAAAAGAGCAATCTTTTGATAATGTCAAAATAGGGTCCTTTAAACAGTGACTCAAAATGAACTCAAAACAGTTCACTAATATATATAGACTGCCCGGACACAAAAAAAGCTGCTTTTTGGATTTAAATAGGCAAATGCTTAAGAGTTTATGATCGGATTATTATTGGAGTGATTATTATGTTTCTAGAATGTTATATGTTTGACAGTTCTTCTAACCCTAATTGATGGAGCATGTAGCTTTTCATTTCTTTAACATTATGTAGAAAGATGTATCATGGTCATATTCCAGGATGAAAATGTCAAGATTCATCAAGCTCAAACTGTGAGAGAATGGTTAGGAGAGAGAGAGGATGAAGAATAATTTTCACACATGAATTGTGTGAATGAAAATGTATGAAATACATTATATAGGCTGTTTTAAAGTGGAAGTTACAATATTTCTGGCACCCAAGAAAACCAGGGAAAACCAGCTCAAGGCTGACCTCCAAAACCAAAGGCCTCGCTTTCCTGGTTATGTCAAACAAAAAGCTATCAAACAGCCAAGACTGGAAATCATATTGTCCAAAACTTTCGTGAGCTTTTTAAAAAAGTAATGTGAAAACATCTGGCTAGAAATCTTAACTGTGTATTACAATTAAGTACTCATTTAATTTGAAGACAATGCTATATTGATAGATGTAATAGCCTACAACTTTTTCTTTAACCCTGAATTTTGGGTCTTTATCCCATGACACATTTCCCAGTTTCACTTAGAGGAACAGGACATTTTTCCTTCAGCACACACGAACAGGAAAACCACAGTTTCCTTTGAAACAGGAAAGCACTTTGACATCACTGTCCTTCCAGGCAAATTAGGGCACAAGACATTGTCAAATATGTATATTAAAATGGACATTTCTTTCACTAAGGTTACTAAGCAATCTGTTTAATAAAGATAATTTTGTCAATAAATCTGAACCAGCTGTCATTGTTTGAATGTGTTATTTACACATTTCCACAATGAGTGCTTTCAGACGCTGATAACGCTACCGACCATATGGTTTATTATCCGTGTTTTCCAATCTAGACCACATGATGACAATATTTCTCGTCATTACAAACCTCAATTTTTTAAATTCTGAATTCTTATACAATATTTGGGTATTTAACTTACACTTGAATATCTTCCTCGAAATCTTGCAATTTCGGGTGATGAATGGGATATGCTTAGCCTCAAATGTGGTATTAAGAAATTGTGTGGATTAAGTGTGGCACTGAGCTGTCAATTTTTTGATCTGGGACAGTCTTGCACACTTACTTCCTGTGACATGCACGTGCTCAAGTGGCCGCAGGGGTATTGGGACAGGCCCTTTGTCATTGGGAACAATCAAAAACCCCACAACTACTTTATACTGAGCCATATGAGTCAGACTCTCAAACACCAAGGAAACTACCTGAAGTTCAGTCAGTGAGCTCACGTGGGCTGTCACTCTAAATGCAGTGGGTCATTTCACTCATAACATACTAAATAATGATCTTATTATTTGACTTAATAAAATCCTGTTAAATAACTCTTCTCGGGAAGCTTTGCTTACAATGCAAACATACATGTCTACCTAGTGTAAATCATTTAGATGTAATCTTAAATGACACTGGGGTGATGCTGATGCTGATGTTGTTCCTCTTCACCATAGCCAGACCATTGAGCAGCCAATGATGGCATGGCTCTGGAAAACCATGCGATCACGTGACCGTTGACCGAATATACCCGATCCTTATCGCTGCTTCCGACGCAGAAAAGCATCTGGCCCGAAGAATGTAATTACGGTCATCGACATTAATTATCAATGCAGAGTGTGTACACATCTATCGATGGTTCTGCTGGTAGGTTTACCAGGCAATTCAAAAAAGAGCTGCAATTTTGACTCAGTCAACTTGTTTTTTAAAAGTCGATGAAAGCTGCATTTTTTCATTCAAGTTTTTCATTCATATCTTTATATGGTGCAAAAGCTTGATATGAAACAAACGGAACGAAGTAATACTTATTTTTGTCGGTATTCTAAAATATTTTGAAGATTAAAGTTTGATTAAATTATATGACAATCATACGTTCGCACGTTTCACACTTGAGTAACATTACCTGAGCAACCTGAATGTCTTGTTTGGTTGCTAAGTAGCCGGCTATTGTAAACAAAAGTAAGTTAACTCGAGGATGGATCTCACAGATTTAATATCACTAAAATAACATTCACTGATACATTCTCATAGAGAAATTTAATATTATATACTCACCGTTTGTTTATTATATCAGTACGTCCAAATGTTGAGTTTGGTTTGAAATTCAAAGGTAGATTTGAAGTCGGTTGTAAATCGTGGTGAGAGAGGAACATAAGGAGGCACTATGATATGTATGTTTCTGTGTGAGACTGTCACAGAAACCCCACGCCAATTGACATTATGAAGCTCACGCCTGCTCATAAACTTGAGAGTAGTGACTGAGCGCGCCAATTATTTGCGCGCGCCCGTCACATCCATAAAAAGCTCTCACGCGTCACCTGGCGTTCACTGCAGAGAATATTTCAAGCATGCCCTTTCCGGACAATGTTGTCTCCTTGGTAACCAGGTACACTAATTAAAACGTTCTTAGTAAACGCAAAATTGTGGTGAAAATGACGGCAAATCTATGAAATAAAATGCATACAAAAGCCTACCCATTAAAACGCTTTATTCACTCTTGGTTTAGGTCATATAAAACATTCATAATTGGACTTCTCCAATTCTGAATATGGGAATAGCGCCAAAACTAAGTCATGGTGCAGCGTTTGTAAGATTGTTTTATTTAGCTTTTATATAACAAAACAGTTGAAATCTGTAAAAAAAATCTCTAGGACATTTAAAGTGCTGAAAGGTTAATAAACATGAATATTAAAACAAGCATGAACTAAAATGTTATAAATTAAAATAGCCTATTTTTAGAAAGGCATACTAATTTTATCATTTCTGCCAAAAATGTGTGGTAGACTTAGCCTGACGGCGTCATTCTCAGTCAGAGAATGCGTTTTAAACAAAACTCGTTTGTGCATTTTGTTTATTTACAAAATGATAACAATAACACTATTCACTAAATTATATAGTGAGGTCATAGGATAACAATGCAGCATAATATCTTACTGTTTAAAATTATTTCAATGTTTATTGTCGAATGTTTAAACTATATACAGTTGGCCTACCTGTCAAAAGTCTGGAAACATTAAATTTTTAAAAATGTTTTTTAAAAGTCTCTTATGCTCACCAAGACTTCAGTGTCACACGATCCTTCAGAAATCATTCTAATATGCTGATTTGGTGCAAAAGAAACATTATTTTTTTATTTTTATTTATTTTTTTTTTAATTGAATTTCAAGAAGTACAATTTCAGTCAGGGGTACATTGAGTAAATTAAGTAAAAAAGAAAAAACATAAAAAGACAAACAAAACAGTGACAAACTTAAGTTAAACAAAAATGTGAAAATGTTTACATAGCTACAGATACACATTTTGCAGCTTTCTTATTTTTCAACCCCAGTATTGTTTTCAGCAAAAGAAACATTATTATCCATGTTGAGAAAAGAGTTGTGCTGCTTAACCTTTTTGTGTAAATGGTGATACTTTCCTTCTTTGATGATTCTAAAGGTTATTTGCATTTATTAAATTCAATTATTAACAAAAAATAGAAAATCTTTCACAAATCACTTTACTGGCACTTTTAATTAATTTAATGCATCCTTAATGAAGGATAATTAATTTCTCTCTCATTCTCTCGCTTAAATCTTACCACAAAGAGATTCAAGAACAGTTTTCCCCAGAGCCATAACCATCATGAATTAATATGCACTAATCCCACTCTCCCACACACACCTATTATATTCTAAGTGATTGAATGGTAATAAATGCAGCCTTGGTGAGGATGACACTTCTTTCAAAAACATCGTTCAAAAACACTTTCAAAATGTTTTCAAACACTTGACAGGTACTAGTTTTAAAATAGTGTGCATTATACAGTACAGTAGCATGCAGTGCGCTTGTACTGTATCTCCTCCAGATGAGGATAAGAGCGTTTGTTTTACGGTGATATACTGCCACTTAGTGGTGATTGTCGGGAAATAGGCTTGAAATATATCTACTAGTCTCATAGACAGTTAATGAAATAACGTAACCATTTTAAACGTTTATATATCGTACTACAATTTACAGACATGAATTGTTTAGATATCACATTCTAATTGTCGTATTAGAATGCGTTATGTATAGACTAGCCAAGCCTTCTCAGCCTGTTTTGTGTGTTTTTTTTCCAGCTGTAATTTGGCAACCCATGCGGAAAGACATGTAACCAAAGAACCTGGCCATTTCATCACCTTTATCTAGGCGTTAGCGCGGTAAAGTGGCAGGTTTTTGGCGGAGAACAGTAGAATCGAGGCGCGTTAGTGCGCCGCTCTCCGCGGGAATCCAACATCAACCGCTCGACGAGAGACCCGAGGCCGAAGTAGAATGAGTTGGGAGGGGCTCGAGGTTGGCTCCTCCCCTCGCGCTTTTTAGCCCTTGACGTATGAAGAGGACGGTAGCAACAGTTGCCTCGAGACCCCCGCTCGCCATAGTGACTGTAGTCGTGGAGACAGTTACTTACCAACGGGAGCAACACTCAGCAACAGCAGCAGCAGCAGCAACTGGAGGAGAGAGAGGGAAAAGAACAGTAAAGCCAGGGCAGATCTAAGCAAAAGTCTGAGGTGAATATCTTTTTACTGCCTAGAGAGATCGAAATGAATTGAATGTAAATTTAACGGATCCTGGACGTTGAGTAATGTACATCTCGATGTGTTTTCACGCCCTGATCTCCTTCGCTGTCTATTAGAGTCACATTAGCACGCTAGTTGGTTAGCTCATCTGCTTTGGCAACTTCAGTCAGTTTGTTTGGAGATCGGTTAAACTAATAGCGGAGAAATCCAAGTGAGCTGTTCGGACTCTGAATGTCATACATATGGGTTATTACGTCTGTAAGATTAATTTGCTTTATATACTGGTAGTTCACGAGCTAACCGGCTAGCCAGTTACCCAATTGGGTAAACTTTCTTTAAAAGCTGGAAGTGTTTTAATAACAGCTAGATCTGTTACTGGAGCAACTTGACCGCTTTGTTCCGCCGTTGTTTTTCTTGAAGAATCGCTGATATTCTCGGAGAAGTGCGCGAGTTGATTCGAAGAGACCGCTGTGGACCTGCCTGGTTCCGTTTGATGAACGAGTCCAGGTTAAATGTACTTAGTTTGCACAGAAACCTCGCAAAAATGATAACGTTACATGCCGTTTTTTAGACCTGTCATGTTCCTCTGGGGCTTGAAGAAGCTTCAGGTTCGGACGCATCAACAGGTTGCTAAAGTCAGGATAGCGGTGCCCGATAAAAGTGATGCATTTCGGATTATACGAGCGTCATTGGCAATATTTACTTTACAAAGTATTCAAATGTTATGTTTATTTAGATTATTGAATGCAAATATGTTTACGAAATTCTGAAGGGAAATGTCATATCGTTCAAATCGGATTCTCTTACCTGAGCCCAAATGTTTTGCAGGCTGTTGAAAAAGGGGCAATCACGTTATTTGACATTTAAAGTGAAGTCGTTTTTTCTTTATTATTACCAATATCATTACCAAATTTTATAAACCCTGAATCACTAAATCAACCCACTTTTGACCACAGAATTAGTGTGGTTACTAAGGGTAGTCAGCGTGCAGGAAGTCATTTTATTGTGTTGTCATGACTCATGAGACAAGAAAATCATAAATCATAGGACCCCTTTAGAGCTTTACAAAGATCATTAAAAAAATTAGTCTGGACAAAAGCATAGTTTCGATCAAATACAGTAACATTATGAAAATCCTTAGATGTTCATGAAAATTCATATTTGTTGAAAAAAAGTTTTTTTTTTTTTACCATGAAAATATGTTTGTAAAATTAATCTTTATTTTTATTCAGGGTGCAAAAAGGAATTTTAAAAGGGGATTTCAAGTCTTTCACATGGAACTTAAAGAAAATGATTATAAATTAATTAATTTATTTAAAAATGTATGAAACTAAAATTAATACACAATTGAATTTGGCAAATATTTTTCAAAATTTCATTTTCAGTTTATTTAAATTTATTTTCCTTTTTTATAATATTGGAGAGTCTTTGCATGCAGATACTAAATAGCATACATTTACACATATAATTATATAAACTAATAATAATAAAATAGTTTCTATTCTACATCTTTATTTCTTATGTTTTATTCACATTGTGGTATTAAAAAATCACAGTTTTAATTGCCATATGCAAGTATATTCAAAATTTGTCTGAAACCTCAAATCCAAAACTTTTATTGCATTTAGGAATGATAGATATGCTGATTTTCCCCACCATTTAAAACTTTGCTCTAACTAAGTAGAGCTGTGTCAGTGATTTGCAAAGCCATATTGTAGTAATTGTGAGCAAATGAGATGTATTTGCATTGTCTTCATAACGAGATCCGGGCTGCCTGACGCTAACCGTTTGACAACAGCTTGACTGTGCTCATCCGAAGCTGCTGTCATTTTTCTGGACTTGCATCGTGTCGCCGTGGCGATGTTACACCTGCTCAGCAGAGAGCCTGGTAATGAGCCCTCTTCATGACAATAGCGTGTGGTCCAGGTGTCGCCCCTTATTGGGCCGTGCTTCTCTATTGATCTCTCTTTAGTTGAGAGTGTCAGTGCCACTGAAAGCGCATTTGATAATGAGGTTAATTGGCATAGAGAGAGAGGCAGATCCTGATGCAACACACAAATCCTGTTGGCCGACCCGTTCTTCACTATCTATAACACGATGCTTGGATAGTTTTGATTATTTCTCCCTTTCTGCAGCACCGGTTCAAGGATGTTTGAGATGAAGCGTTTTTGCCTGTCAGAGTGGGGGTGTGTTTGTCGCTGTGTGTGACGGGTCCCTCCTGAGCTCAGCTGAAGCTGCCACTGTCAGGTGCTTCACTGAGCTCTGAAATCCTCCTCAAACGCATCTTCACCACGCAACATCTCCAAAGGCCTAAGATCTGGTTTCTGTAATGAAATATGTTGTTACAGGTGCATGTTCAGGCTGGAGGAGAAATGAATGATTCATGTAATTGAAGTTAATTATTGATGAGGCCAGTCGCTGTTCCCTGGGCTGTGTGATGTCCAGTTAGCTAGTTTCTGTGAGGTTTGGTTTGCACGCTAAGCTCCCTGTAGCTCAGACCTCCCCCTGTCTGTGTCTAGGATGGTACACTACACTCTGTTCTCGACATAACTGACTCCACACCAGTTATAATCAAAGGATTTCAGTGTTTAAATGTAAATTTGAATAGCCTTCTTTTGCATATACTACCCAGTGGGCAAACTTGGATGCAACCAAGTGCCCTGAGCACTAGGGGGCCCCGGTAACAGAAGGTGTTTAATTCCTCTACCTCCAAAAAAAAAAAAAAAAAAAAATGATGATTTCCATACAGGTTTCCCAAACACTTCACTTCTTTTGCCATCCACCTGTTATTGTTCAGGTAAACAAGTTCCCGACCCAAACTAATTCATTGGTTCAGCCATACGCTACAATTCAAAGTATGAGTTAATACGATTTTTGAAAACAAATGATTACTTTTATTTGACAAGGTTGCATTACATTGATCAAAAATCTAAGACAATGTCACAAAACATTTCTGTCTCAAATAAATGTTGTTCTTTTGAACTTTCTCTCCATCAAAAAATCCTGGGGAGAAAAACACAAATATTTAAGCATGCAAAACTATTTTAAACAGTCATAATAAGAAGAAATGTTTCTTGAGCAGTGAATCAGAATAATAGAATGATTTCTGAAGGATCAGGTGACTGTGAAGACTGCAGTAATGGCTGATTAAAATTCAGCTTTGCCATCACAGGAATAAATTACATAATAAAAATATTAAAATAGAAAGCGCCAAATCCCAAACTTTTAAATGTGGTGTAAGGTGACATCATTAAACCTTCAGTTTATGCAAACTGACTTTTTGAGGACTTCTTTGCACATATTATTTGAGATCTGAGCTTTCTAAAAGAGCAGGAATAAGGCATTTTGATAGTGAGTGAGTGACATTTAATTTATTTTAGGTCATTGCTTAATTGTTTCTATGGTAGTAATGTGATAAATTTAACCTCACTAATATTTTGGCTATTTTTTCATGCACTCTTGTTTTATGTTGCCATATTATTGTGTAGCCTCTATGTGCTTTCAAGGCCTCATATTTATTATGTAATAGCAAAAATTGGCATTTTTGTCATTTGTGAGTCTACTGAGTCTTTTGACAGCTCTTTCATCACATCTAGTATGGTTTAACTGTTGAAAAAGACAAGTAGGCGAATTTTAAAAGATTAACTCTTCGTTGTTCTCTTCATTGAGTCAAACGCTTTGACTGTGCAAAATCAAAATCTTATCATGCTGAAATCAATATTTGGTAAAGTGTCACCTTAAAATTCCACAGATGTGTAGGTAATTATTTCTTCATTAGGTTTGTAATGCACACGTGAGGAACAGATTAGTTCTAAACCTGTGGGCAAATTCAAAACCATTTGTTCACTTGTTTTGACAAAGCCCCGTAATGCAGTGTAGTCCAAATCAAGCTTTTAATTTTGTTACACACCCACCACAAAGAAAAATAAAGGAATGGGAATGGAATTCCGTGCAACCCAGATCCAAGCAGCTGTTATGTTTACATGGCAACTTGATACACAAATACAGCCAGGGTTATGGAAAGAGAGGAGCTGGGCCGGGGGTGCTGTGTTATTCTTTCAAAAGTCAGTGGTTTTTAATCAGCTCTCTTCAATCTCTGTTTGCGATGATGGACGTGCACACCGTCTCGGTTTGCAAAGCAGGTTATAGCGAAAGGAGAACAAAGAGGAAATGCTTATGTACCATATTTAGCCAGGTGACTCAAATGCCATGATTTTACACTTCTGCTTCCTTTTGAAGTGGTAGTACTGTTCTAGCTGGTGTTTTACTATAAACTATAGTTTATCACCTATAGATGATCTCTCCATTTTTGGGTGAACTAGGCTATCCCTTTAAATCATTCAAGGAAAGCATAACAGGAAGTGATGGGAACATTTACACAACAGGAAGTGATAGGTGTGATATTATATACCTAAACCTCTACACATGCAAGTGCAATGAATCACCTCATTAGGTCACGTTCATCTATCAGTGCCCATGTTTGCGTCCTGTCCCCAGGTCAGAGTTCAGCTCCAGTCATCTGCCATCATGGAGACTTTATGATTGTTGTAGCAGCGTCTACTGTAACCTTAAACCACGCTGAGCTTTTAATGGACTATAGTAGAGCGCAGCTCTCAAGAAGACAGCTGCAGCGGTCCGTTTTGAAAAGTATTTGTGCGTGTGCACTGTGCACCGATGCACCATGGGGGGGGGAAGGGTGTCAGAGCGAGTGGCAGATGACAAGATACAGCTTTCCCGTGTGTATGCTGTATTTAGCCCGAGTGGAAGAAGCCCTGCCCGGAGCAGATTGCTGCTATAGCCGCCTTGTGCAGCTGCGCTTGTGCTGTAAGGGGTCATAATACTTGGACAAGCATTAAAGAGATAGACCCAAAAGTGAAAATTAGCCCATTATTTACTCACCCTCAAGTCATCCTGGGTGTATATGGCATTCTTCTTTCAGACCACTACAATTGGAGTTATATAAAAAATTGTCCTGGCTCTTCCGAGCTTTTTAATGGCAGTGAATGCATGGCCGTTTCTGATTTGAATTCCATAAAACTGCATCTATCCATCATAAAAGTTCTCCTCATGGCTCTGAGGGGTAAATAAAGGCTATCTGAAGTGAATCGATGCGTTTGTGTGAGAAAAATGTCCAAATTTAAAAGTAAAATAACTAGTTTCTGGCCCAATGAACATACAGAAGTGCAACTTAACCAAGTACGCTACACTTTGAAGTACTACGCTACTGGCAACGTCACAAGTTGCGAAAAGCCGGGTGTACATTGTACGATTTATAATAGTCCTTTGCAATCGTTGCTGGTCAGACTGTACAAACATGATCCTCGCTATAAGCCATGTCACGCTGTAAGATCTCAGTTTTCATTAATGTCAGACTGGACGACTGTCAAGACGCGTTAAAAATGGACGCTTGAAGAACACTTGTCTGGAGTTTTACATCATCAATACACACAGTTACACGGAGGATTGAAATGGTGGCTACAAAGAAATCTCTAATATTAATTTTGGTCACCTTGAAAATTAATTAATGTCATTTTTTAAATTATTAATATTAATTTTGGCTTGTCTTGAAAAACGAAGTCACTGCACGACTGTGAGTCAAATCTTCTGATACTGCCAGAATTTTTTTCGGAGGCAAAGTTTGATCGCAACGGTCACTAATCGTCTGTCGGTGAACAGAGATGGAGTTTGTTTATGATGGATTGATGCCGTTTTATGGACTTCAAAACCGAAAATGACCCATCATTGCCATTATAAAGCTTGGAAGAGCCAGGACTTTTTTTTTTTAGCTCTGATTGTTTTCGTCTGAAAGAAGAATGCCATATACTACACCTAGGACGGCTTCAGGGTTTCAGGAAGTGGTTCAGTAAATCATGGGCTAATTTTCATTTTTGGGTGAACTATCCCTTTAATAAATTACACAAAACAAACCCTAATTAGTTGAAATATACACAAGCTGTTTTGACACTGACAAAAGCTCATTTAGAAATCAAGCATTAGGCCGTCCTGGCAGCAACTCTGCTGATGATTGAACTTGTTCGTGTCTCCATAGTTGTTATTATCATGTTTTGTTATTGTGTTCATGGCTGTAATTTTCTCTTTATCTTATCTCTCACTCTAACGTTGCTGAAATTGCTTACTCCTGTAACTTTATACAGAATTGACAGGTTGAAATGCAGCCAAGAAGATTCAGCCTGATAATTGCATACAAATAGTCATTTTAGCTCTGTTGTTATCCCTCATGCTTAGGGATTTGAACAAGCTCTTAACCATTAGTATTAAACTTTGATGCACAACTCACGCCATATTATATGTAGAACTCCTATTCTAGTACTTTAATATATTGTTGATATTCATAAAAGAATGCATTTATATCGTATTATGTCTATTTTATGTCTTTATGTAGCCTATATTATAGAGATACTCCACTTTTTTGGAAATAGGCTCATTTTACAACTCCCCCAGAGTTAAACAGTTGAGTTTTACCGTTTTCAAATCCATTCTGCTGATTTTCTGATATTTAGAAGAATATTAGTAACCAGACCGTTTCTGGTCTCATTGACGTCCATAGGAGGGAAAAAATATACCATGGAAGTCAAAGAGACCAGAAACTGTCTGGTTACTAATATTCTTCTAAATATCAGAAAAACCGCTGAATACATCTGAAAATGGTAAAACCCAACTGTTTAACTCTGGGGTAGTGGTAAAATGAGGCTATTTCCAAAAAAAAAAAAGTGGAGTATCCCTTTAAGGTACTAATATTTAGCCTTTAGGGTTAAATAAGGTACAAAGGTGTACCTTTTAAAAGGGTACATGCCCAGAGACAGATTTTCTTTTTTTTTCCTGAAAGCATTCCAACATGAGATTAGTGTTATTTATTTATATAAACTGATGAAGCTGTGCTTATTTTAGGGCTTTTAGTTAATGGCTTGCTTTACTTTTTGGAAGATTTAAAGATGTCTTCAAAGCAATAACAGATCCAAATATCTTCAGCAGTAAAATATATTTTATGTGTGCTGCTCTTTATATACAAGAAGAAGTCCTGGTGAAAATGTAACCTTTTTTTATGGTCCACTGTTTCAGGTTCTGTCACTGGAGGGACCTGCAAGGAGCTCGCTTCCCAGAAAGACGTGGATGGCTTCTTGGTGGGCGGCGCTTCCTTGAAACCAGAGTTTATCGAGATTATTAATGCGAAAGCATAAAAAGCTGAAACCATCGATCTAATTAGGTCTGCTCCCAAATCCTGCTCTTCTTTAGAAAGTGTTATTGTGGTTTTGTTGCAATTGTTTTTTGTATTGTTGTTATAAATGGACAGCTTGAGTTTTATTCCACTGAAACGTGTGCTACTAAACCTCCTTTGTGTAGTGAAGTACAGGACTGTAATGAGAACCATCATGGGACTTTAGGGCCCACGCCTTTACTTGAATAATGTTTACCAACATTCTTTACACAGTGTCAAATCTAGGATGAAGTCAATGAACCTCAGTGTCTTTTTAATTCAAGTGAAACTACTTTCCATTAATGTGATTGTCCTGATATTTTCCTGTCCCTCAAAGAGTCTCTCTCTGACTGGCCTGTTGCAAAGTTGCTCATATGTATTAACCATGGTTATTTCATTTAAAGGACAAGACAGAAATATTATAATAAATGTTTCAGAAGTGTACAACCATTTACTGTTGCCTCAAGTTATTTTGCTGGAACATTCGGCACAATTTACTTTTAGTAGAAATTTTCCACACGAATGCCGAAGTAGGCTACTTACTATCACTTTCGATCAATTGAATGTATGATATTTTAAGTATTTAGTAGTACAGATTATTACATTGTAAAAAGAAAAGTTGCTGACCCTAAACTGCTTTAAAGGGATAGTTCTCTTTGAAATTAATTTTTGATATGTTTTAGCTTACCTCAAGAGCATCCAAGATGTAGGTGTCTTTGTTTCCACAGCATTTTCAATTTTGTCATTTTTTGGTCAAATCTTTGTTGTCTATCTGTCATACACTGGAGGTGAAGGGGCTCCTCAATAGATTCACCTAAAAGAGCATGCACAGAGAAGTCAAAATTAAACATGATTTAATGACTCGTAAATGTAAGTACAAACTGATGGCCTAAGACACGAAACAAGTTTTTTGTGTGAGAAAATGAACAGTATTTATATCGTTTTTACCTCTCGTTAAAAGCCGTCGAACTGACCTGAATCAGATGTCCAACTGAACCGTCTCCAGACGCAAGTTACTCTTTCGCGTCTACGTCACGCGTTGTTTACACGGAGATTTCGGAAGTTTTACCTTTCACTAAACATATTTAGATATACAGGAAATCGCAATGGAAGACAAAGACACCTCCAGCTTGGATGCCCTTGAGGTAAGCTAAAACATATCAAAAATTCACTTCAAAATGAACTATCCCTTTAATATAGTGCACCAGTATTGTAAAAATCACTCTATCATACAGCAAACTTCAAGTGAAAAAACCAAATAAAAAGCAGTAAGGAGAACAGTATAAATGGGAACCTCTTTAACTTCTTATTTAGAAGACAATTCTAGTTTCCACAATACTGAATCACAATCTCTACACCAGATTCTTTATATTTCTTTATTTTTTCTCACAAGATTATGTACATAATGTACAGATCAGTATCAACAAATGGCAGTATTTTCTTTCAGGGCAGACACATTAGGGCATTGAGAGGTGGAGCTGTAAAAGAAGAAACAGACAAGCAGTCCGGTCGAAATACTTACTGCCAAGCACTGACTAAATATAAACCAATCGCAACAGCATTATAATACACAATACAGAGGAAAGAGGAGGGGGACAGAAGGACATGCAGAAAGAATAACGGATGGCTGGAAAAAAATAAAGATGAGACGAGGCAAAAGGTCAATGGATAAAGTTGAAAATGTCAGAACACTTACAGAGGCAAATCTAAGTACAACAAACATTATGAACTAAAAGAAAAGATCTGATGCAGAGGAAAGAAGTTAAAGAAACTGGATGTTTTAAGAAGAGGACAGGCAACATCTGAAGAGAGGGATGAGACTGTTAGTAATACTGCTGTGAAAATATTACACCGCTACAACAGCAAGGGCTAAAAAAACATTTCATGAGGAAAACAAAAAAGGTGGCATCAATTGAAATTAACATTGCTTTAGTTTGGACAATCTGTAAATATTATTCATTACGCGCAGTCAATAACCATTATCATCAGAAACTGCAGTGAACTTTAAAGACCTGAGGACATTAACTAAGGGTTTCTCTAACCTGTTGCTTAGATATCTAAAGCTTACATCAGGGTATAAAATGTCTATCTATCTGTATGTCCAGGCATGTACAGTATGCAATTCTACAGGTTATATTAAACATCAGAAACATGTTCAGCCCACAACCAAAACACAAAACGTCAGTAAAGAACTTTCAAAAAAAATAAATAAATTGCAAAAGAACAACTAAAATCAGTAAACACTAAAAATATAGTTAGGAAATGAAAAAAAAAGCAATGTTAAGAATAGACAAAAGACACACCTGAACATACAGCTGCAATTCTACCAAACACTATAATGAGCCAATCCTGAAATACAATTCATACATCATCTTTAGACTGACAAGGTGTTCGTCATTTTGTAGAAATTTTTATATAGGCATGAAAAAGAAAGAAAAACATTGCAAATTGAAAGCAAGCTCTCGTTAGAATGACAAATGCATCAGTTGGCTGATGTCTGGGCGTCTCAACGGCCATTTTCCAGTGTGCCTCTGGATTAGTTTTGCCCTCATCTTTTGCTTTGCTTCGATTGTGCATGACTGCAAGAAGAGAAAGAATTTGGTAATAAAGGGGTGCAGGAGGAGAGAGGAGAACAAGGGGTGGGAGGGGTTGAAGGTTGAGAGGGAGAGGAGAGCAAAGTCAGTGTGGCAACCAATAGCAATTGATTCATTTACAATGTCCAATCAAATACAAACATCCAAACAGAATGATGCCCTAGGTAGTCAAAATGAACTTAAAGAAAGAAAATGATAAACATCAACCAAACTCTAATATACTGTAGTCTTCAGTTCTAATTTGACCTCAGTCACATCAGTTAGGACATGTTGCAATTTATCAATATCTTTGGGAGAAAAACATCTAGCCAAACAGCATGTGTGTTAAAATTGTGTTTAAACTCTTGTTGTTGAATACTTTGGTGTCAAAACAAAACAGGAAGGATGGCATAGAGATAAAATGACAAAAAATAAATAAAAATAACTGCCTGGGATGGAATATAAAATAATGATCAACAAGGGAAAAATTTGGCATTATATTGTCAATTTATGAATCCCTGACTCCTCCATATGTGTGGATTGTAAGAGATTTACTTTATAGCATTTAATGTAATTTTTGCCAATAGATTTAAATGGTAAGCTTCACTTATTTGAACTAAACCTCAGATCAATGTGCACATGCTTACCACCCATTAGCTTTAAACTTTAAAAACTGCCAGCAAAATTACTGTTTAAATCAAAATTACACTTACCATTGTACAAACAAAAGTAAACTATTAACTATAACAAACCAAAGTACTATAAGAGAAAAATAAATGTTCACTATGCACATTATTTGCATGATAACATATGTACATATTATACAGACGAGATGTCAGGGATGCTTTCTGCTCATAGTGGCCTTGAGGACATTTTGCTTGAGCACACATCAGACCTTATCCATGCTGGACGAATGGTTAAATCACATTTAATAAATCGGATTACTTCAACAGCGAAAATGCTAAAAAGCTCCTCATTCATTTGCAGTGAAGGTGATGTTTGGGTTACGACTCCAATTAAACCATTTTAAAGCAGTCCATTAGATACCAAGGAGCATTAGAAGTACTTTGTAAAGCTGAATAGAACTTTTTTCACTATAACGCATTCATTTTTCAATCGGCTAGATTAACACCATGATGCCATATGAATCTCTGAGATTTACAACTGCACCACAGTAATATCCATGTAAAATGATTAGATATATTCAAATTTTTTCATACAGATCTTTTGGTGCCAAACTTGCAGTAAAAGTGTGCAACAGGGTTCAGTATTAGGCCCGTTTGAAAATGAAATATGCAAATTCACAACCTGCCAGCAGGGTTAAAAGACATCAAGCCAAGCATGTGGTTCAACAGTGATAACACCTCAACCCAAGCTGAATGAAGATCCACCACGCTTTTTCAAAACATCAAGTCCTTCTTACCAGCCATTACCAGTAGATGTGGCCGAAGCTTAAGGAGCCATACAAACCCATGTGTTGCCAAACCCCAGCAGGACAGTGGATGCCCTTGCAGGAATGAGGCGGCCAGTGGAGAGAAGACAGGATGCAACCGCCATCTTGCTGTGAGGGAAAACCTTGCTTTTCCTTCTGAACGAATGGTCAGGCTGACAACGTGTTGGGCGTAGAGACCTTCTATAATGGGTGGTGCTTGAGGGGACTTGGCTCTTCAGTGGCTGGCGGTAAAAACTTATTGGTGAACGAATCCCGCTAGGTTGACCTGGATGACTTTAAAGCGGTTGGCCCTATTCTGATCACAGCTGTAAGATTTTGAGTCACTGAGCTGTGCTTCCTGGGTGTCAAGGAACGATTAGGATGGTATCTATGACCAACGGGCCGAGCTTCTTGTGTTGAACAGCATGTGTGGAAGAGGAAACTGTGTGGGAAGTGGGGGCTGAACTGGTGATGGTACGAAACTATAGGCAAATCTGCTTTTCTGTAGGTGATCTTGTTATAACTCAGTCCAAATATTATGGGCTATCAGCATCCGAATCCTAGAGATGAAGCGAGGAAGGAGATCTAATGGAGTGCCTCCACCACTGACTTACTGAAGACATCTCTGGCAAAGAGAAAGATAGGGCATACAAACCATCCTCTTCTTGCTTGAAGGATTGCACTTGCGCATGGCTTTAAAGTCCATTAATGATGACAATCTTGGAGAAGGATCTGTTGCCTTCACACAGACTTGAGCTGGTACGCTGTTGGTGGGAACTGGCTCACGTTAGGCTATATTCAGCATTAACTGTGATGATATCAGGTCTTGAGCTTTGTGGCTGTTTGCTTGAGAGGAAAGAAACATGAGAACACAACACTGTTAGCTTGAAAATGCTTTTTGAGCTCTATGGTGTGGGACCTGGCATGTCCTGCTGAACTGTCTCTGTCTAATTTTTCTATTGGTGTAAGGGATTATCTGTATTGGGTTTAAAGGGATAAATAAGTATTTGGTTGCCTGATACTTTACTAAATGGGCTGTGTGAATAGGGTCTTGAAATGGCACCTAAGTCTCTGTACACTGTCAGAATGTCTATCACTCTACAAGAGTTAAAAAAAATCTGAGATATATCTCGTATATATGATCAGCTCTAGACTCTGGATGTGTGTCTATTATGCAGATATCTGGTCCCTTATCTACAGTCTTTATAAGCGTAAATCATCTGGTCACCCCCAACCCTTTACCCCAAACTACGAGGTTGTAAGACATGTTGAGCTGACTTTACAGTCTATTTTGCTTGGGTCAGAGGGGGTGAATGTAACCCCAAGCCCTGTTAGAAATGCTAAACATGAGTCTAAATCTGGGAAGGCCAAACTGGACTGCACATACTCCACCGGTACAAAGGGCCTGAACCTGCAGCAGAGAAGAGAAGACAAGATGGAAAACTTTAGAGTTCAAATAATCAATAGCATCATTTTTAAATCAATCTCCCTGGCATGTGTACTCACGTTTTTAAAATAGCCCTCAGTGCTAGATTTCTTTCACGCTCCACAAACTTGTCGATTAGATAAGCAGCCATACGTGGAGCTTTCCGATAGAGTTTAAAGAACCGGTGGAAGTTTCCAAGAGCCCAGGCAGTACGGAGCTCAAGAGCGTGAGCTACACATGGATCAGCACGGAGCTCAGGGGTCAGGTACACAAGCTCGGTGGTCAAGTCTATGATAAACGTAGCAAGGGCAATAAAAATTAGAGTGCAAAATAGTGAGATTAAAACTTTAGTAGTGAGATTTACCTTTACATTACATGCTCTCCTGCCCATTACGCCATTTTCAAGTGCAGAAGTAAAATTCTCACAAAAATGACTCCAGAACAGTCTTTAGCATATTTTTAAGTATATTTTAAAGAAAATCTAGTTCCTAAACTATTTTTCTATCCATTGACTTGTTGGGTCCTCTAACCTGCAATATGCCCTTTAAACTAGAGATTAAACAGAAAAGGCTATTTATACCTCCAGAGTTCTTAGTAAAGATGTAGTAGATAATTCTATAGGAAGTGAATTCTCCAATGTTGTCTGATGGGCAGTCTTTATACAGCGCCTTCAGCTGGGTCTGGCACTGGTTGAACTCCTCATGGTCACCCTGATAACAGTCGAAATGTGTGTTTAGTCCAAAATGAATAGAAGCGCCTTTTAATCAGAGCTGACTTTACATCACATACCTTTTCCAGAGCGATGCGAGCATGAGTCTCATATACCTCCACAGTGAAGTCTGTACGCACACCTTGAACCTGAAGGACACAAAATTTCAAGATAAGATACTTCATGAGAAAATGGTACGGCAGGTAATTAGTACTAGTAAGCGTAACTCACAGTGAGATCTTGTCGTATTGACTTCATTTGTTCACATGCATACACATAATCCTGATTGGTCTTCCAATGAGTTTTCACTGCAATCAGGGACTTTCGCAACACCTGAAACAAAAAAAATCTTCAATGAAACTGCTTAAAGGGATAATTCATTCAGCGTTAAGCTTTGTATTTGTAGGAAACCTGTAGTATTTTCAAATTACAGTGCCTTCCACCGTCATATCTCCGAGACGAAACCTATAGTATTTTCAAATTAACGTGCTTTCCACCCTCATTTACCCCTGAGACTAGAGATTTATGTATTTTGTGACTGGAAAAAAATCCTCCAAAGACGAAAAAATCTTCATTTTGCGTCATCGGAGGATTTTTTGGCCAGAGGCTAAAGATTACAGTCAGTAGTAGGGGTTTTCAACCCACCCATAGAGGGTGAGATCTCACACACAGAAAACTTAGATGGAGAAAGCCGAGTAGAAGGGGTAACAATCCTCTTTTTCCTGCACATTTCCGGCCGCCGAGATCGTACAAAATGTCCTGGGACCGTTTTCATAAAGATTCTAAGAATCCTCTCCGAAAACTCTTATTATAGCTTAAAAACATAGGTAGGAGTCATAGCTTAAGAGCGATTCGGGACTGATCTGATACCAACTCTAAGTTAGGAAAACACAAAAATCTTAGTTAGGAGGAGGGCTTGACCCCGTTGCTATGATTGACACATGCTGCGTCCTAATTCGCATACTATCCATCCTAAATAGTATTCGAAAATAGAAATAGTTCTTCTGGCTTTTCTCAGTCTAGTAAGCTCCAAATTCAAAAATAATTTCACATTTCTTCTACATAAATGACCCATTTTAAATACAAATTCATCTTTCCAGTGGTGAAGTATTCTTTGAATTCACCAACTAGAGACCACTTTTGAGTACAACCCATGAATAAGACATAATCCAGTGTTAACCACAGAACTATAACCAACAGATCCCTAAACAAAAGCAACACTTTGAGAAACACTCACAGGTACAGGTCTGACGGTTGCAGGGTCAGGAGCACATGTGAGGCGCAGGTAGATTTTGGTGATGTCCTGGCAGGTGCCGACTATGGGGCATTCATCCCAACTTAGCCCCTCCTGGGAGCCATTGGGGAGGTCAAACGCATTGATGTTTAACACCAGGGGCTCAGTGCGTAATTTAGTGTGGAAGCGTGCTGCACGGCTCTGCTTCTTTGCTTCACGATTCGGGTCATGAAAGTCAAGGCCTGCGTTACCACCTTTCCGCTTTTTACCAATTACACTCGTTGCGTCTTCCATATTCCTGAGAGAAGTCATAGGGAAAGGTAATAAGGCTACTAGTAATTCCCTAAAGTTAAAAAAAAAAAATGTTAATGCCATTCAATTTTGGTAAACAAACAATTAAATCTCACCTCCTCCCTCTGTTTGCTTTGCCTCTTCCTCTGCCTCTTTCTCCCACACCTCCTCTGCCTCGCTCCCTTTCTGCCCCACGGCCTCGACCACCTTTTTGTTGCCGCCGGGACAACGGGAAGCGAGGATCACTTGACATGCTGCTATCTGATTGGGAGCCAGAATCACTGCAGAAGGAAGACAGTCACCATTCAAATTCTGCTAATCTCCAATTTCTATCATACTTCAAGTGATGATTTAAAGTAAGGCTGTCACTAATGTTATATTGGTTCGTAAAACAATTGGCACCAACGATTAACTTGTGCTTATGATGCTTTTGGGAAACACATCCCTGGTGATCGTTGTTATTTTACTTAATGTTTAATTTTGTCAAAACAACATTTAATTCAGATGGCTGTACGCATCGATTTATGCAAAAAGAGTAACCGTGGAACTTGCTGCACAAATTCAAGTTGATGCGCACGGCCATCTGCCGGAAGCTAGTTATTTAAGTCCATAAAGTTTAAAGATGGCTGTTTTTCTTACACAAACGCGTCGCTTCATTTCAGACCTTAACACGTGGAGCGCTTTAATAATGAAAAGATGCACTTTGGTGGACTTCTAAAGACATACAACTTCTAAAGAGCCAGGACATTTTTTATATAAATCCGATTGTATTCTTCTGAAAGAAGAATGTCATATACACCTAGAGTAAGTAAATCATGGGCTAATTTACATTTTTGAGTGAACTATCCCTTTAATCTTTAATCAATTAAAACCATTACCTGCGGTGATGTCTATTCCTGTCCCTGTGTCGGTTGTGAGGGGATGGGGAACGCGATGAGGAGTGGGACGAGCTGGAGGAGGGGCTTCTTTGAGAAAATACATTTCTGTAGTTACCTAGCCTGGCCCCCGCCCTGCCACGGGTGGCTCCACCTCTCGCAATAGCATTCTCCTGAGAGCGTTGTGGAGCCACCTCCCAGCGAGACTGCTTTTGCTTCAGGCTGATAAAAAAAGCAGTTTTTTTAGTACTATTTTTTTTTTTAAATGTATACACCAAAAGTTATATTTAACAAAAAAAAAAAACAAGACAAGACTCAAGTAATACAAGGTAAAATTTCTAAAATGCATTTCAGGTGATCATTTAAATACATCAGTGAAGCACATCTTTGCATAAAAATGTCTATTCACATTAAAAACAGTCCAAGAGTAAATCTTAAAATGGCCAAAACAGCACCTAAAAAAAACATCATTATAACTACATTTGAAATTACTGAAGAAACCTTTGTATACTACAATTTATTTCATATGTTTAGTGCCAATAGTTAAGTAGCTTAAAAGACACTAAAAAGAGACCTGAACAAGCCACTTATGAAAGAGGAATGCTGAACTAAACAAAGATACAACTCACTCTGGCAGCGGTTCTCTGGTCCAATCGATGGTATAAGCTGAGCCATCCTGTAGTCTGGACTGCAGAAGGTCTTTCAGTACTTTTTCTGTACGATCCTTATCCTCCTCAGATTCACAGGCAGTGAAGCAACGCTGTACATACTCTTTCATGGCCTGTGGCCAGTCCTGAGGCCTTCAAGAACCACCCCAAAAAAAGTTATTGTTTTCATTGATGTCTTACATTAAATTAGTATTACTAAACTTAAAATTAGCACAGCCCTAATGATCTGTTTAATCTAGAAAATGTGGTCAGTAGCAACTGAGGCACAAGCATGTTCCAACCAGCCTTTTCATTTGAAATTTTAGCCAGTATGCTTACCGAGTTTGGGAACATCCAGCTGAAGTTGAAGATGTTGCCACAGCAGACCCAGGAGATTGATTTGTCACATTAAGGGATCCCAATCCAGGGGCCTGCTCAGCTGAAGGAAAGTTTTGACTTGACATGACGTACGGGCGCTTTTGTATGTTAAATTTTACAGCACCTGTTCCAGGAGCCTCTGTTGAGGAAAAAAAAGACATTAGGAGGATATACTTAAAATGACATGTTCAGCACACATAATCTAACAGAGACATACGTTTCATGCGCTGCCACAGCTGCTGTCCACCTTTGTTCATATTGCTAATGTTAGGCTTCTTAGAATCCACCATGCCTGCACCTCCATATGGGCCTTGTCCTGGAGCCTGCTGCTGAGGGGGCTGATATGTAGGTGTTGGGTAACCCTGGTACCCGGGCCGAATCTGCCCAGGATTGTAACCCCGCATCATGGGGTTAGAGTCCGTAGGGCTGTATGGCAGGGTACCATTGGGGCTGTAGGGGGTCTGGGATGATGGAAGAGGGTACTGGGCATTGGGTGGAGGAGGTATGGGAGGAGGAGGAGGG
>JAOTRC010000007.1:9998664-10018583 GCA_027497675.1 Cyprinella lutrensis | reverse complement strand
GTGAGAATTTTAAAAAGAGGATAACACAGTGTAGGCAACACCGATTTTTGTCGTTTTTGTCTGTACTGACAGCACTCCAAATGTACAAAAAAATGAGCGGAATGTTAAAATTGACTGGAGTTCTCCTTTAAGTAGAAAATCTGTGAAAATAATAAGTAAAACAATACTGGTCAAACTGATTATCGCTCTGTTTCTTTTATGTAATATCCTTATCCTGGAATATTTGGCACACACAATCCAGAGAAACAGAATTTGTCTTGTGTTGACGGATCAAGAAAGGCAAATTTTATTAAGTCTCGTGTGTATAGAGACAGTCTTTCCCTGTTTGGTGGTAATGGGCAACTATTAGTCAGCAAGTTTAAATGAATACCAATGACACATGTTGAAGCTTTTTATGAACAGTGGTAGAGATCACCACACTGTGTCATAAGAAGATCTTAAAGGGTGTGTGATACTGATAATCCACTTGTTGTTGAGATGAAATCAAATCAGTCATAGACAGTATGGAGTAAAGGCTATGTTGTTCTTGTGGATTATCAAAAGATTGATTACTCAGCCTACGTGACTCTGAAATCTGAGTGTCGAGGTGTAGAAAAAATGTGGAGAAGATGTAGCATGACAGAATCACTTCAGGAAGTTTCTGTCTTCCTTTTTAACTGTGTTGGCTGGCGCTGACCTTATGCCATTTGGCATTTAAGCATTGATGGTCTGGGAATCTTCCACTCACTGTATTCACAAGAGGGTTTTCAAAGAGAAACGGCACTGTTATTTTATTACACATAATATAGAAAATATTAATGCATATTTTAATTGTGCATGTAGTGCTTTAGTTTTAATCTAGCTTCTTCTTTGCCAGCCAGAACTTGTTGCACTGTTGCAATATAAAGCCTGCAGCAGTAACTTGGCTGACTGGAATCCGTCACGTTTCTGAAAAACTCTTCACAGCATGTGTCACTTGCTGTAGTTACCAGAACGTATATTTTCTCACCCCAAACAGACACCTGCTCTTAGAGACTCCTTTTCACTGCTCAGTCCTCTGTTTTTGTATCGTCATGGGCAACAAGGTGGTGTGACGACAGAAACTGGAGTTCCACCAGTTTGTCATCACCATAAAAAAACCCCTGAAAGAAAAGGCAGTTATCTCTGTAGCACCAGACACATTTAACTGTGTTGTCCTTCACCTTCTTGCGAATGTTGCGAAGGTAAGCTTTCTCTTTTACAACACTTTTTTTCTCCCCCCGTTTTGGAATCATCCTCAGCTCAGGGTTGGGGGTGGTGCGGAAATCTGGAAAGGGTTACCGGAGGAGGAGGTGGAGGAGGAGGAGGGGGGTTGTGGAGTTGTAAGTGTGAACAAACGGTCTCTATGGCAACGTTCGACCGATTCTCCCTGGCTGCAGAGCCCTTTGCTTTTGGTGTGCTGGCGACGGATGGGCTAGGGTTGTGACAGCAATTGAAGATTGAGGGTTTGGAGATGTGCCTATTTTAAGGGATTTGTTTTGAGGTGCTTACACGAAGACCCAGCTGACCACTTAAACTGTCCACTTCCTCAGCCCAACCTTGCCATCTGCAAACCTTAATCTCAGCGGATCATCCTAATCTCATATGAAGAACTGCCTTTCTTAGAAAAATCTCCTACCTGGGTTCAGATCTTTAATTCTGTGTATGCAAATACAGCATTTAAAAGTTAAAAAAACACACACATTACTTGATAACACTTCATATTTGTTGTTAGTTTGGATGGATGGTCTGTCTATATCATAAGTGGTTGGAGCATTTTGTGTGTTTTGAAAGGTGCGTATCTGCAGAACATCAGCCCAGCTTGTTGGACACAGATGTCCAGTATAGACGGCCCTTTAATGGCAACAAGTGTCTCTGGTTTATTGCTCGGTTGTTCGTTGCTTCCGGCGTGTCGTAAAAGCAATCAGAGTTTATTTCCAAGCTGCAAATCTGTCAGGAACGTCTGGATTATTTAGTTGGAAAAGTAATTTGAGGCTTCGTTTACAAAGTGATTGTTGTGTTTGGAGTGTCGTGGTATAAGCATGACTTGTGGCTTTTCTTTTCTTCTCTTCTCTTTTCTTTTCTTTACTTTTTTGTCTTTCTGATGGCTTTAACAGAGTCCCTGTCAGCATCTCATACCAGAGAAAGTTGTAAGTCCTGTAGATATTTCTCTATAACTGCATGTCAACCCCCCTCAAGTCCCTGCCTCCGCTCCAGAGGGTCAGAGTAATAGCTTATGTATTTATTGTTCTAAGTTTCTGGTTAATGTGAGATAGAAGGATCACTTGGGGGATGGCATTGTTTGGTTTGGGAAGTATTCTGTTGGTTGCATAGCAACAGGCTCCTGGAAACGGGAGTGGACGGTGTTGCCACTAGCAACCGTTGTTGCTCTGCAAACAATGTGGGCCAGTGCAAACAAGAGCCAAGACTGTGGGCTCCTGTTTTTAATTGAACATCTGCATGTGCTTTGCTCTGATAGAGTGTTGTTTAAGTTCAATCTGTCTATGACAGATGAGTCTAAACCCTCTTCTCAACAATAACCTCAATCACAGGTATTACTTTGTATTTTCTTTGTCATTTAGGCCTGGTTTATTGCCAGCATACTTCCAGGAGAGAATTTCGCTCTCCATCTCTTCGCACTCAGGTTAATGAAAGGGAATGGCCACAATGTTGTGGTGGTCTTTTAATAGCTCATTTGTGTTGAGCAGAGGTGAGCGCTTGTATCGTGCGGCGGGGAGTCTCTGCTCTACTGTAATAAACCAGAAGCCTATTCGGGACGGGCCCCTCTCACTCTTCACACCAAAGTGCCGGGGGTCTCCTGCTGTTTTCTGCCTTTGTGCGGCCCATAGCTGCTGGTGGGGAATTTGTGTGGATTTTAACCTTTTCTTGAAGCTTGGACAAGAGTGACGTGAACATCTAATGGCTCCAATATACTTCAAGTGAAATTGAAGAACGAACTGCTGTGACGTGATTTTGAACAATCACAAAATCAATTTGTAGTTTGATTCGGGAGTTCGAAAGCAAAGATTCCAGAAAAATTTGCCCCAGCTGGTTAATGCCGCTGTTGGTCCATGGCGTTTAGATAATCTACCTGTAGGTGTGTTCTGTGGCTCCACTCTTGAATATGGAAATTTTTTCCGGTTCTTTTATTCGGTTCAGTCCGTCGATGTCCGAGTAAAAACATGAACACACTGGAGAGCTGCTTTATAGTAGAAAGTTGTATTTTAAACTTTATTACAATCCATTGTATAAAGTGCTATATAAATACTTTATATTAACAAACAAAGTGCGCAGCCCATTTTTACATCTTCATCCAATGCATCTCCCAGCAGCGCTAGTATTTCAAACTTTTTTTTCGGGAAAGTTATCACAAACTTATTTTTACCCCTAAGAACTTAATCTATAAGTATATCGGGGGCTAAACTTACCTACTTTAGTCTTTCTCAGTTTTATTGAAAAAATCTCCTCTAGATGAGTGGTTATGGTAACTAGAGCAAAATCAGAATAATAATGAAAATTGCATATAAACGGGAGTGAAGAGTTTTGCTCTTGTCATGTAAACATCTTTACTTGAAAAATCACTCAATGCAAGTCAATGCAAATTTTGGACCTTGAAAAAGCTGGTAGCGAACCGCTGCTCAGGATACTGAAGTTCGATTTTTCACCAAAGCGAGTGATCTCTCCCATTCTCTGTGAATAATAGCAGTACGCAGGAATCAGCTCCAAAGATAACTGCAGCAGGGACAGCCCAGGACATATTTATAACCAATGCAAAACCCCTCGGGCAAATTCCTTTCTTTTAAAAGATCTAAGCACACTCTTACTATTTACCCTCAGAGTTGCTTGTTGACGTTCTGACTCGTGAGTCCGGTTCATGTGAGCGTTAGACAAAATCTGTGGGATTTGAACCAAATAACTCCGGTTGATTGAACTAGCAAGTTCAGTTGGAAAGCATGACTGTGACCATGTACACACTTCTAACTGGTGTAAACAAACTGGAAGACTTCCAGCTTGGTGATGACTGGGTGATTACACCTACACATAATCTGTGCCCAGAAATTCACAGATTTCCACAGAACTGGAACCAACGTCATTCATAAAATTCTACCAGCCACCACTCCTTGAGTTTTTATTGATTTCAATATTTCAGCTAATTTGATTATGCCTTTAGCTACTGATAAGAGTTGTCATAGTTCCTGCTTGACACATGTTTGAATCTATTTGAATTTCTTTTAAAATCGACACATCTGGGCCTACTGATGTTCAATTTCAACACTGAATCATCCTCTCGGTCAAATAAAAAGTCATGGAAATTAGCGATGCATTGAAATTGAAAATTTTAATTTAGCCAAAAAACAAAAGGGAAAGTTTTTGTAATTAATTAATCAAATTTATTTAACATTTAGCGCGGCAGTTTTAAATCCGTGTGTCATTCGTTCAGTCGTTTTTTTGATTTGATTTTGAAAGTAGAAAAATGAGAAAACGCTTCCTTTTTCATCTTTTCATTTTTTCCACGAAACGAAAAACAAAATTTCAGCTTGATTTTTCGTTCTGAGGTAAAAAAAATGAATAAACAGCTTGAATATTCGATTTCTACAAGTAGGCGGGCATAGATATATACACTAGAACTCGCCTTGGCTACGGCAGTTCATTAGATCGAATGCGTCAATATAGCCGTCATCTTTGAACAGGGGAGCTCCTCCACTTTAATGCATCAGCGTCAATGTAGACAAAGGTCTAAAGGAAATAAAATCACCATAAATCATCATGAATGCGATTTTCTCATTTTTTTTGGTTCATTCCAACGGTCAGATATGCATTTATCATTGATTCCAGAAAAAAAATATAAATAAAAAAAAAAACAATCTTCCTAGCTAGCTAATATAAAACTAAATTTGAAGTTACGAATTTCTTCATCTTGAAAACTTTTTTTAAACTGAATATTTGCAGTATATACTTTTTTTACTGAACAGATTCATCAGTTGTCTTCAATACAATTCCTTTATTTTCTGAAAACGAGGAAAGTTCTCCAATTAATTTACCTTTGAATAGAGCTTCACACTTGAGAATTCATTACTTCTATTTTACTAATGTCAGGAAACACAATTAGCTTTTATACTTCATTCTCTACTCCCAGAGGAAAACTTTAAGTGCCTGTAATTAGCATCCATTTTTTTTCCTTCAGAAATCAAGCTTATTGCTTGCCGTTTGCTCCATTTTTAACTTGAACAACAAACTGTCAGTCAAGGGGTATCTTGAAACTCTCACATCAACCTCCGCTACTGCGTGTCGGTCAGGATCAATGCACGCACACGTCATAAACGCAGTTCTGGGACCTGTTGAGCACACTGGTGGGGATGATGAATGCACCGTCGGATTGATTAAGAGCTTATTTAGATGTACAGAGATCGGCTGCCCCCCGTAACCTGTTCCCTGTCTTGGAGTCTCTCAGTCTCCAGCCGTCCAAAGTTCCTGTGTGTGTGAGCTTAAAAAAGAATAGCACAAGGGGAAGGGGGGTGGTAGAGTTAGGGATGGTTGCCATGGTTCCCTCACCATAGCAACCGACAAACGTTTACAAAGCATTGAGGAATTTCCTCATATCAGCTGTATTATTGGAGCCCCTAGAGACGGACTCTCATTCCAAACAACCCCTGGAGATCATCAGTGTCCTGGTGGGGGGGGACCAGCCTCATTGCCATTTTAGTTTTTTACCTTCTTTTTGTTGGGGGTTTTGGGGGGATGGGGGCGGCTTTTTCTGCCCCTCCACTTTTTTCAAAGTCCTCCAGCTCTCACCTCCTATTCCATCTTTTTTTGTCCGTGGGAGGCTGTCTGGTCGCTATTTGACACTCTCTTCTTCTCTTTCCTGTTGTTGTGTGCGCCCATAAGAGTTTGGAGAGTTGCATCGGGATCTCGACGACACAAACTCAGTTCTTCTAACTCAATTCCCCTTCGACCGAACCGTGCTGCGGTTGTGATGGGATTGTTAATGTCTCCTTTGTTCATTCCTCCATAATAGAGTTCAGAGGTGAGCGGCCTGCTGGGGATGCGGTTGACTCAGCCTGACTTGGCTAGGTTGAGCTCCTGGTTCTTTCGGAGAAGACTGAGTGAAAGCCACTTTGTATCCCACTTTTCCTGGCACATGCGCAGAGTTGTTTTTCAGTGGGCCTCTCTTATCCACTCTCGCAACCTGTTGGGGCTTAGTTTGATTGCATTGTTTCTTTAGATGTGGCAAAGTCAGCTGGGACCTGATGACATTTTAGTCATGATATGATCTTGACAGTATGTTTAGTGTGTAAGCATAAACAGTGATCTATTGTCACCTTTTACTCTTTTCTCAGTCATCTGCATTGGTTATTGGTGCTTTGTGAAACTATACTCTTAGCTTGTACTGATTTTGTTCAAATAAAAATTGACTCTGTGGTATACCTTCTAATGCTAATCTACTTTTTCAAAAATAAAAAAAAACATTATCATGAGTGAATTCTTACAATATTAATTATTAATATTAACATATACTAATACTACATGGTTACTATCTACTAGGAGAAACCATGCAGCGGTCAGAGGGCAGCTCAGAGTCGGCGTCCACTGTGGCGCTGCGGACGTCCACTTCAGCCCAGGCGCCGGTGGTTCAGCCCGTTCCCGCCTCCCAACAGGTAAGCAGGCTCAGCACTGATGCACAAAAGTAGCATAATAATAATAATTAAGGAAGCTCCTCCCACACAAGCAGTTTAGATCTGAGATCTGAGCTGCTTTCGCTCTTGTCATCGTTCTGAATCTCTTTAAAATGCTTTTCAATATGCACTGGATCCATCTGAAGCGATGAAAGATTTCTCCTCACCCACACCCTTCATCTGTCAGAGCCACTTTAAATGATTAGCAGCGACTTTGCGTGGTGCTGCTGTGGGAGATGTTGGCTTTGGATCAACCTCACATCCAAAGAAACCAGTTTTTCATGATTTCGGTAAATATTTTGAGTAGAGCATCACATTTCCCTGGACAGCTGTAGAAGATTTGACGAAAAACAGCAACGAATGAAATATAGACTTTCTGTACGTAACATTTGTGGTGCTAGCAGTTTGTTTCAAAGACAACACTTGTATAAATGAAACTTTCCACAGATCTTTCTCAGGATCCCGAGGTCTTTTGCAGTGTTTTTTTTTTTTTTTAAATGTATGTATTTTGGTTTAACATACTCCCCTTCCGCCCACCTTCCATTATTTAGACAAACAGGTAGTCCCAACCCAACCTCACACCATTTGTTGATCCAGAAGTTTTGGAAATGCCACAGTCGCATTGTCGCAAAAATGGCTAATTTAGTTAAAAATAAAAGTAACTTCCTGTCCTCCTTGGACCAACATCTTTCACTCACATAATATCACAGCAATAGCAAATAACAAGGATCCTATGGTCCAATCAATTCTCAGTGGAGAAAATCAAGCCCCCTCTTAGATTTTTTTTGTCTTATTCAAGAAGTATTTCACAATAGGGAAGAAAAGACTTTCGCAACATCCGTTTCATGACGAATTTAAACTTGAAAAATTGCATTCGTACATCTGAACAATTCCGCACCTCACTTTTCAAACAGAAAAGGGTCTAATTTTTACATTTGTGTGTGTGTGTGTCCCTCACCTGCAGCGTGTGTTAGTTCAGGCCACCGGCTCTTCCCAGAAGGGAGCTCAGGTGCAGCAGTTGCCAGTGCCTAGAGTGCAACAGGTCCCTCAGCAGGTACACACACACACACATACACTGTACAGCCAAACCCTGCACGCTCACTGCACATCCTGAGAACCCACAATGCTCTGGCTTATCTTTTGCCTCTCTACATATCTTTTTCACTCTCTTTGTCTTTCCATTAAGCTCTTTCTCTCTCAGTATACTGTCAGAACCCCGAAACGCAGGCATGCTTTACTTTTCACACGTCACGCTTGGGTTGTTGCGACTAATATGTTAATAAGTACTTTCCTAGTTCGACAGGGCGTCTCTGATTGTTGAGGCGAAGCTTTGTGCTCACTGCCCCCTACTGCCTGCAGCCTGCATACAGCTGTTCATCCCATTCCCCTTACAGAATCTACATTATAACATCTCAGAACTACTGTAGTGGTTATTTAGCTCCAGTCTGATTTAGCTCTCTCTCTGTGTCTGTCTCTGTGTGTGATTGAAGGTTCAACAGGTTCAGCATGTGTACCAGTCCCAGGTGCAGTACGTGGAGGGAGCAGAGGCCGTCTACCCCAATGGCACAATGTAAGCACATATCAATCTGTCAATCAAAACTGTGTTCAGTTCATCATTTTGTGTACAGAGGCTGATTTTTGTAACACTCAGTACAAAATGTACGGCACTAATATTTATTTTTTAACATAATTTATAATATTGGATACTTTTTCATGGCAGAAAGACAAATTAATACTTTCAATGGCTGCTTGATCATAATAAAAAAGGAAATCAGTACATTTTTCTGGAGCCTTTTTAATTGTTTCAGGTCCTATTCTTCACACATTTTTACGCAAAGTGTTTCTATTGAGGGAGATTAATAATGGATGACTGTGTGTTTTAATATCTAATATTTTCATATCGTTATTGAAAACCCTTGCAGCTTTCAGTCTGTTTTTCTGTATGTTCATGTCCATTGTGTAGTTAATTTGCTTAATAATATTAAAATATGTCCCCTTTAATTGGTCATTTAAGATGCTCATTCAGACATACAGTAGATGGAGTCCAGATTCAGGTTTTTTAAAGTCCCCCTGTAGTCAATAATTGTATTCCTTAAAAAGTGGATAACTATAATGTATGGTGAAATACTACAGCAAGTGCTTGGGAGCACTTCGACTGGGAAAATTTGAAGTTGAAGTTACATTAAACCCTAATCATTACTGTCATTCTCCGTTCCTTCAGTCGTACTGCCTACTCATACAACCCTGAGTCCCAGCTGTATGGACAGGGCAGCGGAAGCAACTATTTCGACTCTCAAGCAGGGGGAACTCAGGTTACCACTGTTGTCTCGTCTGCTGGTGGAGTGCCTACCCACAGCATGGTGGGAATTGCCATGGATGTGGGCGGCAGTCAGATCATTTCCAGCGGCAGTGCCTACCTGATTCACGGCGGGATGGAGGGTGGCCGCCACCACACCTCTCACTCCTCACGCTCCTCATCTGCAATGGTACGGTCCACTGCACTGAAACCACTCAAGTCTGTGTTCCACTAGTGACCTGGGAGGGGAGTTTTTAGTCTCAGTAACTTTGAAATCATAGAAAGTTATGGTTAGACTATTATATGGTGCAGGAATGTTACGCTGGGTTATGCATATGATCATGTCTTTTAACAAATTTCAACTCATCCCTCAGGTTATTAAATCTAACAAAAATTCTTTACAGTAATTACACTAACAAGGAAAGTCTGTGGGGCACTGAATTGCAGTGGAATAAACGTTAAAATACATACATTTTGAGTATTAAGTATTGTCTTTGCAATGACCATCTAGCCCATAAACCCAATATCTTTTGCATGAGATGTGCAAGGATACCAGAAAGAGGCCTTTAACCTTAAGACTCAAGTCAGTAAAGCATAACTAGTAGATTACCTACCTAGAAAAGTAGCAAAATGTAAATAAAATATGTAAATTTAAATCAGATTAAAGCATTTTTTGCAACTTTATAACTAGCCACATTTCTGCTGAAATGGGACATGACATGGAATTTTTTATTTTAATGTTTCTTATTTTTGCACAAAAACAAATATGCATAAAATTAATAATTTTCCTCATTTTGAAATGATTGTTACATAGTTACATAGGAAACATAATATCAACTCGCTATTGCACGTGAGTACGTTTTTTTTTAAAAACATTATCCATTTAAAACAGTTATTTACAGACAAAGCATTATGAAATCATTTGCTTACGGTTCATGATGCAGTTACTGTTAGATCCAAAAATGGTCTGCTTCATCTTTCAACAAAGGTTTCTTTGGAAACTCTTCATTACAATATGCCTCGTTTACAAAATAAAATGCTCAGAACAAACATTATCTTCCCAACGTGGTCTGGGACACCTTAAAAAATAAATCATTTACGTGTTTCTGATGAAGGGATCCTTTGAAGTCTATGTAGAGATTAAAAGCAGTTTAAACTAGACGCGTCAAATCAGGCGTTCTTTCACTCTTTCATTTGTCCTGTTATCAACAGACAACAGTATGTCAGAAACTGCACATCTGTATGCTGTAGACAGCATCAATGATTATAATGGATTAGTGTGGAAATATGTTAGCTGTTAAGCGACTGAATCCTAGTTGGCGGGGATAGAAAGTCATATGCAAATGTATTTGCCCATATGACATCACAGGTCCCCATTTTTGGCTCTTGATCAAACAAATACTTTGTTTATAATGAAGACGACGTTTTAAACCGTGAAATTTGATTTCTCATGTCATGGCCCCTTTAAGTCTCCCACAGAATTAATACTATTATTTTTTTTTCAAACTGATGGATGAGTCAAAATGATTTTCTGTGATAATCGGCAGCATGTCCCAAATGATTTTGATTCTTACGTTCTTTAAGATAAGTGTTTTGCAATTGCGTGCATTTCTCAAAAAGTGACATCACAGATTTATCACGCAAACACATTTCTCCATTACCAATACACCATAGAGGAGAGATGACACACACTGTCATCAGAGTGGAGCTTTCTTTCCACAGTGTGCTAGTTTATGAGGTGGTCTGGAAACAGGGACAGGGCTTAAGGAGGCGACTGCCTTGTTTTAGCAGTTTTCACAGCCACTTGAGTGGCCTCCGAAACAAAGCAACCCCTGGGGCTCATTACCATTTGGCTAAGAGCCCTCGGGAGCCTTTTAAAGACTTGGAAAGATGCCTGTTTTTTTTTTCACCCTGTCTCTCTCTTTCTCTTTACAAGTTTTGCCACTCTGCCAAAACTCACTCTCTCTCTCTGCCTCTTTATATCTTTCTCTCCCTCTAATCTTTTCTTCTCAATCTCTTTTCAGGCCTTATCCTCTTTATTCCAACTTTCGAAATAGTATTTTTTTTCCATGCCCACTATGGAATAAACAAGTCCAGTTCATAAATGCAATAACAGAAACTTATAGGACGCCAGCTAATACCTGCAGAAAAACATGTTTATTTGAGTGAAATTAAATCCCGCCTTAAATGCGACCGTGTCTTCACAGAGGTCACGACCCCGCTAACTCTGTGATTTCAGACGTGGCTAGAGAGTTTGTCTCATGTGTTTGAGAGTAGCCTAACCTCACGCCCTGTGTGTGCAGCTCATTAGCATATATGAGGCAGAGACAGGAAGAGTGGCGTAACCCTCTGAGTTCCTCACATTTGCATGCTTTTTGTCCACACATAATGAATGTGGCTGCAAACACTGACAGACTGTAATGGAAATGCTCAAAGTCCGGCTGCAGCTAACAGACTGATTTCCTTTTTCTTTTTTTGTGTGTCTTTTTCCCTCTCTGTTGTCCCCCCCCCAACATTCCACCCCCTCCGTTTTTTTTCCTTCTCCTCCCCTGTTTCATGTCTTGCATGCTCCTACTTTTCCTTAGCTTGAAATGGCGATTGAAAACCTCCAAAAGTCAGAAGGGATTGCCACTCACAAAAGCAGCCTGCTCAACAGCCATGTAAGTCAAACTGGGAAAAAACTTTCTTAAAACTGGAACAAATCCTGAAAAAAAAGGCTTAGTTCATCCTGCCTGCCTCTTCGCTTCGCTTTTCACTGCTGCTGTGAGCATGCATTTTCCAGAACAGCCCCTCGCTTTGTGTATTTTGGGTTTAAAGTGCCTCAGACCCCCTGCATTACACCACTGATTCATTCAAAATCCCTGGGATCATTGTATATATATGTGTGAGATTTACCCCTGAACATCAAGCACTCAAATTTAAAGGGACAATGTGTAGGAATTTCACCCATCTAGTGGTGAAAATGTATTTTGCATTCAAACGAATTGTGCTCTCCAGCGCCTTGCTTTTACAAATGCCCGTTGCATCTACGGGATGTCTTCTAATAGCACTACATCGAGTGTTCCTTCGGGTGAACAGGTTTGTTATTTCAAACAAACAGCAACTTGACACGACGAATAAAAGAATGTTGCTGTATGAATTACTGACCGTGAAAAACATGAACTATTGTGCATTGTTAGATATCATCATCAACTTTTAACTTCTCCTGCATTAGCTCTATCCACCTGGAAAAAGCTATTCCGACATTAACTTGTGTTTTTTGTAATCTCCGGTCACTTTTCCTTTTACGATCTGTTTTGGACTTTTCTGGCCACGAGGATTTGCAATGCAGCCTTTTAAACTTGCCGGGGCAGCGACAAGTGCCTCTCACTGCCCTGCTGCGCCGTTTCTGCTGCTTTTGAACGAAAATGCATTGTGGAAACGTGTTTTGACTAGTACTTTTGTCCCTCTATGCTATTATAGTTTTTCAAGATGGCGGAAATACATGGAAACCTCCGTGGACCTATCCGTCGCATGTTCATAGAGATAATAAAAGCTTCGTTTACGAGTATAAGTCAGATAGTTGGCAGAGGTATTTGTACACCTATTTATGAATAACATGTTTATCAATAAATATATTGATTTTAAATAATAAAATACATAAAGTACGCATTGTCCCTTTAATATTTAAGGATGTAATATTTTAAGAATTTTATTTGTATTATAGACTCCTTAGCTCCTGGCAGTGAATATTTAAAAATGTTCGTATATTCTTTTCTTGGGTGAGCCTTGAGATGAGATTAATATAACAATGACATCAGTGTGTTAGTGGAGGGGCGTATTTGATCCTCACAGATTGGGAATTATTACTCCCTCAAAGTCTGTAGACTTGAGTGTTCAAAACTCCCTCTCCTATGCTGTTCCTCAGTTGTCAGGAGAATTTGAATGCTGTTCATTCATAAAGTTCTACACACCCCTCACCCCTGCCATGTTAATGAAATATTTGGCTAATTTGCTCATTCTTTTAACTTTAATTTCGTTACATTAAGAAAAAAAAATAGTCATTTACTCACCTTCATGATGTTTTTATTGTTAACTAAAACTATTAAAAATGGCTTAATGTAGCCTTGGCAAGCAATTAAGTAAAAAAAAGTAAATAATAAAAAATAAATGAAAGCTAAATAGAAATGTAAAAATGACAAAAGCACATCACGAACGTAATAAAACAAACTAAAATGAAAAAGAAAATAAAAGCTATCTCAATATATGATACAAGTTTATAAATAAACTAAAATAACACTGTTCCAAACTTGTGTGACTTACTTTTTTGAACATTCTTAATTTTTGAAGAATGTTCAATACAATAGCTTTGTGTGAGGAACAGAAAAATGAATGTATTTATGGAATATCTTGATGTCTAGCTCTCTATAGCACATTCACAAATCATAGTTTGAGTCCCTTTAAACCTTTTCAGAGAATCCGATAATCCCATGCACAAAACCCGCCGAGATTAATTCAGAATTAAGACTAATCGGATTCTGAAGTTAAAGTCACTGGAAAATAAATGACCAGTACATTATTCAAAATGTCTTTGTTTTCCTCTGAAGAAAGTCAGATGCGTTTGAAATGACATGAAGGTGAATAAACTATCCCTTAAATCAACGGATTTCCACATACAGTATGTCCTTTCTCCCTCTGCAATAAAATGTGAAAGTGCAGATCCCATGACTGTCTTTTTATCAGTCAAATTAATTTGGTAATGAATATGAACGAACAGTATGTATGGAGAAGTGTTCTGTTATGTGTGGTTTTGTTTATTCTGTTGTTTTGAATTTAAGCTTTGTTGAATATATACTGTTTTATTCATTGGTTGTTTGTGTGTGTACAGTTGCAGTGGTTGCTGGATAATTATGAGACGGCTGAGGGAGTGAGTCTCCCGCGGAGCTCGCTGTATAACCACTACCTGAGACACTGTCAGGAGCAAAAACTGGATCCGGTTAATGCCGCCTCTTTTGGCAAACTCATCCGCTCTGTCTTCATGGGCCTTCGCACACGCCGACTTGGCACCAGGTCAGACTATATAGAATTACCTTTGTGTCATTTTTTAATGCAATCAAACCAAATTATTTTGAGAGCCAAAATAAAGATTCGGCTTCTTAAGACTTTTAATTGCAAAAATAAAGTAACCGATAACAAAAAATCTTTGCAGTGTGAGTAAATCTTTGTTTTTCTTTGTGCAGTCTTCATCACGCACACGCACAAATTAGCTCTCTTTTCTGCTGTTATATTTCAAAGGAAATAACGAGACATGCATATTCAATCGTGTCTGCTTCGTTTTCTTTGTGATTGCACTAAACAAGGTCTATTAGGGCTTTTAGTCGAAAAGGGTAATTAAAAAATATTGATTGATTTCCCATGTTTACTTAATATTTCTTTAGAAAGAACTAAATTATGAGATCTGATGCCCTCTGCCTCTGTTCCGGGTCAAATGACCGGGTCACATTACTTACATTACTCGCATTTTTATGAGAATAAAGAATTATATTCGAAATGCTGAAGGTGAAGTGTTTTTGTGCTGTATTTCTGCTTACTTTATTATAAATCCACTTTGTATCACAGTCATTTTGTACAAAAACTCTTAGGTTTTTTAAAGTGAGTTTTCAGCTCATGTAGATTGGTGCTAAGCTAATGTAAACTATAATGCAGCTGTTAGCAGAGTTTTGACTAAAATAATTTACATTTAGGTCATAAATGTTTTGTTTTCTAGAAAAACATTTGATATTGTGGGCAAATCTATATTAGGTTCAAAGGACATTGCTGAGAAAGTCTGCGCCGACTGGACAGAAATTGCAATAGAGCAGCTGATTAGAGTTCAAGAGTTCATAAAACCGGTTGGTAGAGTAAAATATAATAAAACTTTGGATTCGATTAGTGTGTATCATCAGCTACTGTCATATTTAATGCTCTCTTGAAATACTGCAAATGACTTGGCTTATTCATGTCAAGTTGCATAAATGGTCCATAAAATTGTTACTGTAAATAATGATCAAAATTTATATTTTTTTAATAGGGCATTACAATGTGTATCCAATGGTGGGACCAGGCAGGCAGTGGGTGTCGGCAGATATCTGCGCCAAACACGAATGACCAATAGAAACAGGTCTTTCATTCTGGTGCTTAGATACCGCCCACTGAGACACAAGTTTAATTGAATTCAAAACTTTTCAACCAACACTCAAGCAGTGACAGTAGAACAGAGATCATTTGAACAGCTTTTTAATTGCAATAAATTTTTGTTTTCAAACACAGCATGTTTGATTGAATAAAAAGACACAAAGGAAACTCCATAAGACTACAAAAATACAGCTAATCTATAAGCTGTAAACTACTTTTACAGCTTATCCTCACTCAAAAGAAAAGCACAATCCAGTCTCGAAACCACAACAGCACAGAGACGAACATTTGCTGAGTGGATTTTCTGCAGACACTCATCTAATACCTAAAGAATGATCATGAGATGATGGTCTGAAATAAATGACGTTCGGTCTCAAATTGTGGTGTGTTGTTGCTGGGGGGGAATGCCATAGCTCATTTTGTCTATGTGCATTTGTGTGTCGCAGGGGGAACTCAAAATACCATTATTATGGCATTCGTCTGAAGCCTGACTCGCCTCTCAACCGGTTGCAGGAGGACACGCAGTACATGGCAATGAGACAACAACCTGTCCATCAGAAACAGAGGTGAAATGAACATCTCTTCTTTGCCATCAATCTTTACCAAAGATCCTGTGTTTGTGTGCATGTCTTACTCTATTGTTCAGAATTCCGCTAGAGCTCTGGATTCATTAAATCCATGTCTAATTATGTCCCACACTGGCTGATTTTATGGACACTCAGACACAGAAAACCAGCGTGGGTTTTGTGAACTTATTTAAACATTACGAATTAATTCTTCTCTTTCTTGTTTAGTCATATCGTCTGTAATCCCCAGTTGTGAATTCCACATTTAATCCTTCTGTTGGTATCTCCCGTGTCTAGGTTTAAGCCCTTTCACAAGATGGATGGGATGGGGGACAGTTTAAACAGCGGCTCCCAGCACTCGTCCAGCACGCCTGAGCAAAGCGTGGCGGCCCAGAGCCAGCATCACCAGCAGTATATTGGTAAACCTCCTCCATGACTTTTTATACGTGATTTAATACATTAGTACTAGGGCTGCTCAATAATCACTATTATTTTTGGTCAATATTGAAGATTATTTAACATGATTGTTGGTGGGTGATATGCTATGATGACAAAGTCTTATTTCATGATTTGATTAATTTTAAATATCAGTGAAATTCCACAATTTAGTTAACCTAGGGTCAGTATTAGTTTTTGCTGATGTAAGAAGGTCTTCAGAATAATAACATAAGACAAGTAAACAGTCAGAAATACAATTAAAAAACAAAATGAACAATTAAAAGCAATAAAATGAAAATTCAAATTAAATAAATGCTGTTTTAAGTTTTTTAGAAAGTTGTATTAACAGTGTAAAGCCTAAAAATAATAATAATCAAATGTAAACACTGCAGTCTTGTTTAACACATAAAATATAGATTAAAGTTACTCAAGTTTATTCGGTCAAGTGAGTTACCTCGATTTTCTCATTGTACCTTCAATGTTTTCATAATCGTTGGAAGCCAAAATTGAAATCGAAAATCAGCTAGGTCCTAACCAGTCCAGGCCTTTTCTACATTATACATTTAATAGAATTGAGTAGAATTTACCAACAAGCACATCAAAAACATCTGAATGCATACACAACCAGCTTTAAGTCTTACTACTCGCTCTTGGTAACACTGTGTGTGTTTGCAGATGTGTCTCACGTCCTTCCCCCGTTCCCTTCACCTGATCTGGGCTCTTGTCCTCTGCCTGAGCCAATCAGCATCAACGATGTCAAAAATCTACAGAGCAACTACAGAATTCACTGTGAGGTACTACATTCTTTTTTTTTTCTCCAAATTTAGCACATTTGCAAATAGAGGATGAATCCTTTTAGGGATGAACGCTATATCGGCCACCATATGGGCATCGGCTGATATGAAACGCGGATCTAGATTTATCGGCCAGTAATCGGCTTTCAAATATAAAGATTTATCAGTATCGGCCAAAATTTTCCTATCTGTGCGTTCCTAGTTTCTTTATTCTGAGAGCACCCAGTGGAGGAAACGGTGTCACAGGGTCCGTGGAAAGGAAGCAACTTTTTAACAGCTACCTTTAGAAAATAATAGACACACTGGCAAAGATAAACTATTCCTTATACCGGAGGAAATTAAAATTATGATATTATATGCTTATTACAACAACTTCAAATCATTTCATAATTCAAAAATATAAAGTTAAATATAAAATATGTAAAGGAATGAATCAGAACTGTACTGAAATGTACCACAGGGAATAGTTACACTACTCTACCCAAGGCTGTTTTCTTGCAACAATGTATTGCATGTTTTCCATCATGAATGTGAGTCTTGTTATTACGGGCAGCTAAAAAAAGGAAAACTAAGCACCTGCAATATCTCTCAGAGAATGACCTTGTATGAACAATGTTCTTTCACAATCTGTGTGAATATTTGTCACACAGTGTCTGTTGAATTTAATGTGTTAACTGCATCAGATTTAATTTCACATTCATTTAGATATTTTATAATTGATTTTGAAAACAGAACAGCCTGAGTATTTGCTAGAACCCCAGTATGGCTGTCCATCCTTAATACAAGCACACAGACACATCATTTATTTATTTGATTTATAATTTTTAATTACTCACACTACCATTCAAAAGGAACAGTCAAGCCATTTATAATGTAAAGATTTAAAATAAGTCAATCCTGCTCTTTTGAAGTTTCTATTCATCAAAGAATCCTGAATGAAAGTGTATTCTGGTTTTCACAAAAATATTAAGCGATAGTGTTTCCGCTAAAGAAATGTAAAAAACTTGTAGAAAATGTAGAAAATGTATCTTGAGCACCAAATCAGCTTATTAGAATGAAGGATCTGAAGGATCATGTGACATTGAAGACTAGCGCAATGATGCTGAAAATTCAGATTTGCCATCACAGGAACTTTTTTTTTATCTTAATATATTTTAAAATATATTTTTAAATTGCAAAAATATTTTACTTTGTTACTGTTTTCACAAATAAATCCTTTTTGAAAGACAAAAAACAGTAGTTGTATAATTATAATAATAATTTTACTTAAAACATTTTCTTAATCAAATATAAAAATGATGTTGTAATAAGCATAGTGCTTTGCAAAGGATGGTGTTTTAAAAAATATAAACATTTCTGTTCCCTTTGTGTCTGTTATCTCTAGAAGTTGGTTGATAAGGAGTTGCTTCCTTTCATGAACACTAAATTGACTCTATTTTACATGTGCTGGAAAGGGAGTGTGTTGAGATTTGTTCTTTGGAGTTGATTAGATTTCTTCTCTTCCCATGTTTTGCTTCATCAAATTAGAAAATGTACTTTAAACATAATACAATAAATATTGTAATCGATTTAAAGTCGTAAACCTTCTAGAACCATTTTAATTGCAACACCCTCTTTTTTCTAGGTTTTACTTGAAGTTTTGATATGTTTTAATGGAAGAATAAATGGCACTTAATTTCTGGTCATTGAGAAACTGTGAAAAATCTGTTAATGGGTTTTCTAAGTATTCCTTCTCCATACTTTCTGAGTTTCTAGTTTGAAGTATTCTTGAATTTTACTTCCAGAATGTGTCTGGTCTCATTACAGTCTCAATATCCTGACAGATGAACTCGACCCATCTTCATTTCCTAGCTCTCACTTTTAATGTAATTTCTGCCATGTTCGAGCGCTCTTTCTCTCCATCTCTCTTTCTTTCCCTCCCCATCCACTATACCCCTTTTTGTTCCAAGGCTTCTTTTATCCCTCAGACTGAGTTTTTCAGTCTTCCCAATCAACCTTTCATCCAGTTGGATCTTTTCCATCTGTGAGTCTTTGCATGCTCCTCACTACTGAAATATAAGTTAAGTTGTTGCTGGTAAAGCATAGAAGTCAAGCGTGTGATTTCTGCAACACCAGACGAGTCTTATTGCATGATGAACAGGTTTGCTCAGACCTCTCTCATTCAATTGGATATGACTTCACGTTCTGAATATCTTTCATACTCTCTCTTAATATTGTTATAAACGGCTCCAGTGACAAGCTTTGTGCAACACCACACAATCACAAGCAGTCAGAACATATTTGAAGTAGTGTTGTCAAATCAATTAATCATGAATTATAGCATCTAAAATAAAAGTTTGTAAGTGTATAATATGTGTGTCTTACACATTTATTATATATTATTCACAAACTACATCAGGGCCATTTTATCCCACGCAGGGGCATCCATGTGTATTATCAGTATATTGGATCCGTGCGTGGTGTCTTAAAATGACATCAGCCTAATATTACTTTTGCTGTCTGTTTTTGTTAATCAAACAACAAATGCTCTTCTTATTTTCTTTATTTTTATTTGACAGACGTACTTTTTTTCCCTTAACATAGCAAATACCGAAACGTGGCCCTAAAACCGCAATAAAAACCGAACTGTGAGTAACTTGAACTGTTACACCCTTATTTGTATACACACACATCAATATCTAATATCTAATCAATATCTAATATATATATATATTATGGCTGTGAAATGATTAATCGCATCCAAAATAAAAGTTTGTGTTACATAATATATGTGTGTGTAGTGTGTATAATTATTTTGTATATATAAATACACACATATGCATGTACATATATTCAAGAAAAATGTGTTAATAAATCAAATATTTATATTTATGTATAATATTAATTTGGTATAAATATATATAAAGTATATACATGCAAATATTTTTTCTTAAATATATCCATGCATGTGTGTGTATTTATATATACAAAATAATTACACACATATTGTATGTAATCAGAA
>JAOTRC010000007.1:9962410-9988935 GCA_027497675.1 Cyprinella lutrensis | reverse complement strand
AGAGCTGAGATATTGAGATCCCACGCACCATTACTGTCATTATAAATATCTCAATATCTCAGCTCTGGAAGGGTCTAGAGCCTCCATTTTTGCACTCATGTCTAAGTTTCACAGGGATACTACATGCAGAGCTTTACTGGCATTTGATTGAATGACAAATGTCCAATCTCATGGACTGCAGGCTTTAAACTAAGTGAAATGCTCCAGAAGTTAAAAAAGGGGGCTGACATGTGATGTCCATTGTAATGAATTGTGAAAATATTCCCATTCATGCACTCGGCAGACGGCTTTCTTTAAAGCGACACTGCATTCAAGGTGCACATTTTTAAGTTCATATTTTCCCTGGGAATTGAACCCAAAAACTGTGGTGTTACTCAGGTTAATGACAAACAAGTTATGCATGTAGGTTTCACCATAAATACCTATTATGGAAATGCTCAGCATGTGGAGGAGAGGTGTGCTATGGTGCCAAGCAATTTTTCCAAAAATCCAAACTTAAGAGTGCAGGAGGGACCTGAGCAATATCTATGAACTACTAAAATACCACAGAGACTTCATATAGAGGGCTGTTTTGAATTGGACAAAAAAGCACCACCCAAAACAAGCAACCACCTAGCACAACACGATATCCTATTAAATAAACAATTATGAACTGAAAGGAGACTGCTTATGTTATAAGGGTTATAAAGTAGGTCTGGCTCCCACCTGTGGCAAACCTCTTCTTCACCAGGGACATGCGGTACCGGCTGCCCACCAGCTCCACGTCCAAGCCGGACAGAGAAGCCCCCGATCCCACAAACTGCACAGCCAGGCTCGGGGGAGGCCCGCGGGGAACCTCCAGGCACTGCCAACTGGCGCACAATGTGCCAGACCCTGAAACCCATAAACACACACACATAGAGATAGAGAGAGTAAGCAGCTGCTCTTGGGTTTACATCTCAGACCTTGTTAAGATATGTGCAAGAGCCTTTAGAAATAGAAGATCATCTTAAAATATCCTAATGTTGCCCATATGTTAATAAACATGCAATTGCTTCCAAAATGTTCACAAGCCTCCCTTGATGCTCAGTCGGTCTTCCTCTGATCTCATCTATTCAGAAGTTTGTTTCATGGCATCTTGATTTTCCACCCACTTCCACTGAAAGCATCTTGTATCTTGTGTCAGTGCAGCACTTTAAACTCAGTTAAGATGTATCAACGCTAAACTATGTATAGTGCAGTTTTTTTTTTCTTCAAGGAAATCAATATTCGTTAGATGTTCTTTATTCTCTTCCTTTTTCCTTCCTTTTCTTCCTTTCCAGCCACTGGCTGGGAACTTTTTTTTTAAATGATGGTGTGGAAAGAGTTAAACATGAATCATGAATGAGTGACAGAAAAAGAAAAGAGAGGATGAACGGGTGGCAGCAGTGACCTTTGCTGTGATTTGTTGGGGAGAGGTTGGGCAATTTCCATAGGAGTCGTCTTTCCTCTGCACTCCTGTGAAACAGAATAAGTCAGTAACACAGTTCTCTTCATCTATCATTTCTCTCATCACATATTCACTTCATTTTCACTTTCCATCTCCATAAGCAAAATATGCGTTCAGTTCTCACCAGGATGCGGGCGGCTGGCACTGCAGGTCTGTGGCCGTGTGGTCGAGGGGCAGCAGCACTTGTACAGTGGTCAGCTGGGTGGAGGGGGCGGTTGCGGGGCAGCAGTGGTAATCCAGAGACACACGGGTCACTGTGCCACTGCGCTGACACTCGGCGGACAACAGGAGGGGAGCGCGACCTGGATCCTGAGATGACGCCTGAGAAAGAGTTCATTTAAAAAAAAAAAACACTTGCATTAACATTTCAAATGGTTTTATGACAGATTATAAACATTTTCAAAGATGTTAACCTTTAAAGGAATATTACAGGACCAATGCAAGTTAAGCTAAGTCAACAGAGTCTGATTTTTTTTAAAAGTAGCGATTTTTTTTAAGTAGCAATTCTTTTTTCAAGTAGTGATTCATTTTGAAAAGTAGCGATTCTTTTTTTAAAAGTAGTGATTCTTTTTGAAAAGTAGCAATTCTTTTTTGAAAAGTAGCGATTCTTTTTGAAAAAGTAGTGATTATTTTTGAAAAGTAGCGATTCTTTTTTAAAAGTAGTGATTCTTTTTGAAAAGTAATGATTCTTTTTTTAAAAGTAGTGATTCTTTTTGAAAACGTAGCGATTCTCTTTTAAAAAAGTAGCAATTCTTTTTGAAAAAGTAGCGATTCACTTTTGAAAAAGTAGCGATTCTTTTTTGAAAAGTTAGCGCTTAATGTTATCGTTTTCTTTTAGTTTAGGCTCCTGTGTACTAGTAGCCTAGGCTATTCAGCAACTCAAACATACCACACCAACACTTAAAACACAAAAAAATGATTTTTCACAGGCATTGCACTAGTATTAATAAAATTTAAAACTTACTTATTCAAGTTTTAAAAAATTTAAAACTTATTTATTTATTATTATATATTTATTTAAAAAATTATTCCTGTGATGGCAAAGCTGAAATTTCAGCATCATCACTCCAGGATAGTTTTTTTCAGGATTCTTTGATGAATAGAAAGCTCAAAAGAACAGCATTTATTTGAAATTCTTATAATAATGTAAAAGTCTTTTGATAAAGGTAACACATCTTTGCTGAATAAAAGTATTAATTTCTTCAAACTTCTGAACAGTAGTGTACATTAATTCTTCAGTTAAAACTTTTATATTATTTGAGCTGTAAAGCTGTTTAAAACATTGATGAATTATGACACAAATATTGATGATTGAGCTTAACTTGAACTGAATGTGGATTATTCCTTTAGGTTTCATTAAAGTAGATCACATTGTAACTCAAGCACTCATTAGGTTTGAGATGACTGACCTGGTATTTTAGCAGAGCCACATTGTAATATGAGGCTTGTGGGTTAAGCTCCGCCTCTCTCTGCAGGTGGAGCGTTAAGGCCGGCATGTTGAACCAGAAATCCTTGGTGTCTGGGTCACTCTGTGACGGGTCGCTGCAGGTACAAACACCACAGATGCTGTCCACAGAGCTTTTATTAAACCCAGAACAAGCCATTTGTGTGTGTTTGTGTCAGGTATCATACCTATAGAGTAACTTCTGGTTGGGTAATAAGTGATCCACTCGGGATATGTTCACCAATCGGAAGCTTAAAACTGGTGCGTTGGGGTTGGCAGTGAAAATCCGGATGATGCCAGCAGGAAACGACATAGTGAGGTCGCCGGTGATCTTAACCAGACAGCTGAAACCCAAACACACACAAATCACCTTCAGTTGGAGCAACAATGTGATAGAAGACTTTGTCCCCCAGATGGGGGGAAAGAACCTCAGACGGACCGGTTGTGTTCTCCTCCTTTGAAGTAGGCGTTGATGTACTCCGTGATGGCTGTGGCGACAGGCCAAGACTCCTGGGTACTCAGAGAAATGGGACTGGGTCCTCGCGACAAACCTGTAGGGTCACATTACATAACTTGATAACTTCATCTGGCACAGTCGGCCTCTGGATTTTGTAGGAGGATGGATAAATAAATGGATCAGCAATTGAATACGAAATAGGATTTGGGAAATGCTTCCTCTGTATTAGACACATGCCTGTGGGCTATTTTAAAGTGATAGGGACAGAATCAGCCATGAGGACATTTCCTGACTGTCCCCAGGGTTAATGTGCATATGTCTGCATAATGAAATTACAGTAAAGCTCTTGAGGTTGTCTCTCAGAGTAATATGTGATTAAGTTTTGTGATAATGCCTCGGGTCACCTCGGGCTGGGCTGGGGACGCGGTTCTGCATCCCCCATTCACTGGGGCTGGAGGAGGATGAGGAGGTGAGGGGAGGACTTGGCTCAGGCAGAGGAGACGAGCACAAAGACCTAGACTGAGACACACCACAGAAAAAAAATCGTAATCGATTCGCAGTTGGGATATAGGATGCCAGGTTGAGAAGACAAACGGGTTGAAATTAAATATGTTGTGTGGATGGTGTGAAAATAATGCATTTAATACAAGATCTGGCAACTTGTCAACATTAGACCAACATATTGGTATAAGGAGTTTTGAAGGAGCCATGCAAAAATAGTGAAAAAGGACAAAGACTAGACCAAAGCTATACAGTTTCTATAACACATAAATTTTAAACAAAAATATCGATGTTGAAAAAAGTTTATGTCCACGGTATCTGTCAACTTCCCATTTATTTTCTCCTTTCTACTGTGTGTGGATTGAAAACAAGTGTTTATGGCCTGAGCAAATTACCAGAGGCTTGTTTCTATGTCCTGTAATATTATTTGTTACCTCCCAGTATAAAGCAATTAAAAGCTTGAAGTGGAATCTCAGTAGTGGTGTTAATTAAGAGCTAAAGTCAAGGGAGCAATTTTAAGAACCACATGAGATAAACCACATCTCATAAAATAACAGAAAAACGAAAGAGCCCTGCTGCAGCAGAGCCCTATTAAGGGATTTGTTTATATGGTTTTAAAAAAGCTTAAGTGTGCTGGTTGGGTAGATGGTGTAATGAGGTCTGTGGAACATTTACCCGCTCACAGCCACTGAGTCTGCCTGAGGAGCGCTTGGACCGAACCGACCGAGGGGGAGCCAATGCCAGACGTTCAGTGCTGTCCTGCCTGAAACCATGCTGGGAGACTGAAAGAGAGAGTGAGAGAAAAGAGGGGGAGAAATTCTGCCATTATTTACTCACCCTCATGTCTTTCCGATCCCATATGATTTTATTCCATGGAACTTTGGTTTTGGAATTTTGAATAACACCCTGCCACATATTTCAATTTCAAAAGTGGTCCATACAACTTTTGTGCTATATTCTTCTAAGTCCTCTTAAAACATCCAGAAAAATCACTGAAAATCTTATCATACGCCTAGTTCATGAGATGTATTATAGGAACATTTGATTCATGAATGAGTGTTTTTCTGAGTCTGAAACAAATTATTTAACTGCTCTGAATGATTCTTTCATTAATCGGATTCTCAAATTCTTCATGTTTCTTGAGCACCAAATCAGCTTTGCTATCTCTGGAATAAACAACATTATTTCACAACATTTTCTCTGTGTTTCTGTATTTTTGTTTAAATAAACACAGCCTTTCTGTGTATAAGAAACTTAAAAAAATCATAGCCAATCCCAAACTTTTGACACAAGTGTAAATTAAACTTTTTGTTATTATTAAATTGTATTATACAACAGATCCCAAAAAGACACCTTTGAGACACTTACTGTAAGTGACTGAATATTGTTGCATTAGATATAAAATATTTTGTTACAAATATTAAATGAATTGGCATCTGCAATCAAATGCTGCAGAACTAACTTCACATTGCTTAGCTATTTTGCAATTATTTTTGCAACTACAGGTGTAGTTCATTATATTAACTATGAATGTGTTTCCCCAATGTCTGAAGAATCTCTATTTTGAGCAATATATTTCTTGTTTTAGAATTTTAAACCTAAAAAAATAATTTTGAGAAATGTTTTGCTGGAAAAGTGTGAATGTTTTACTTGAAAAGTGTGCTCGGGCTGCATTTATAATAAATGCCACTTTTTAAATGAGGGTTAATTGTTCATACACTTTTTGGGGCCATTGCACATTCCCATTTATATCATCCATTATATCAGAATCAGTCACTAAAGCACCATATCAGACATTCACTAATCTGTAATACCTGGTTGTGTGTTAACATCCAGGAAGTTCTGGTCCTTGTCTGTAGAGAAGCAAAGGTCCTCCTGCGGCCCCGAATGCCGTGTGAGCGGCGGTCCGTTCCTGCGAGGCTCGTCGTTAAATGATCTCTGTTTTCTGGTGGACTCTTGTGTGACAGCGTTATTCGTAGTGCCCTCACTGAAGGGGTTATGCACTGAGTTCCAATGCACCAGCTCTTTCTTCGGCTGAGAATTGGGGGCTGAGTTAGGACTGGGTGTCGGCCTATTACTACCAGCTCGGCTCTGTGCAGCTGCCTGCGCCGCCAGCGCCGATTGGTGCGTTGGACTTCCTATCATAGTAATAGCGAAAGGATCATCCGGAGACTCTGGAGGCGGGACGCTACGATCTCTTTTCCTGTCTCGCTCTTTGCTGGAGGAGGATAGGGGAAGGAGGGTTTTAGTGTCATTCAGAGAGACGGAAAAGGGATCTATGCGAGTTTCCGCAGCCCTGCTATCCCTGGTGGGCCGAGGGGGAGGCGGGACCCAGGCATCAGGTGGAGGCAGGTTGTCCTTGGGGGTGGAGCGTTCAAACGCAGCCAGGAAGGGGTCTTCAGGAGGGATGTGTTTACAACTCCACACACAGGGCTCTAGTTCTGAAGATGCCAGGCTGTGGGAGAAGGCCGGGAAGCTGAAGGTGGTGGGCTCGACGTTGGGTGGGGCACGTGGAGAACGTAGATTGGAAGGCCAGGCATTGGTGGGGTCGTCCGCTGGGAGAGGAGACCGACCGGGCGAGGGGTCGCGGAATGCGGCCAGGAAGGGGTCAGAGGATCGGCTCAGGTTTACGGAGTCTTTAGATTGAGTTTGAGTGGATGGCCAGGCTGCCCAACCGTTGGGTTCAGGGGACACTCCAAGGGGCTGATGGGAAGGCGAATCCAGTCCAGAATCCTCCACATTCTCGGGAGAGGATGAATCCGAAGAGAATGCGGCATCTGTCAAACATGGAAAAAAGTCTATCACTGATCAGAAAGGAAATTTCTTAACAGATAAGGAGAAGATTGCCTGAAGAAACATAATTCCCATTCCACCTTTGTCCATAATTGAATAATTGGCTTTATGCACAGCTGCACTACTTCCTGATCTTCAGCCAGCTCCTTGTTTCCTGTCTGCCATTATTGGACAAACTTGATTAATTCAGGTGTGTCTGATTTTTGTTGCCATTACTACTGAGGTCAGACACACCTGAATTAATCAATTTGTCCAATAATGGCAGACAGGAAACAAGGAGCTGGCAGAAGTTTAGGAAGTAGTGCAGCAATGCATAAAGCCAACTGATGCTTTAATGCCTACATAAGCAGTTCTGCTAAGGTGAGTCAATTAATTCTTAGAATATGGTAACGCACACTTTGGCACACATTCGACTACTTAAAAGCTTTCAATTCTCCACTATTTGAAAAGAGTCCAGTCGATTCTCATATATCACAGTAATGAAGCCGGGGGTGGTGTTGCTGCTGGAGATTTACATTTAGATGCAGCAAAGGCGTTCTGGAGCTGCTCTCTGCCTGTAAAGCTGTGGGATTTAAAGGCCGACTCCAGAGGAGGTCCAAACAGAGCGTCCGGACCAGATGCTGTGGAACTCAACCTGAAGAGATGAGTGGGGGGAAAAGAATCTTTAATAAAATGTTTGGGAAATTAGTATTTTTATTGAGAAAAAATGCATTATTTTTTTTTCAAATGTGATAGTATAGACTTGATGTTACAAAAGATTTCTATCTCAAATAAATGCTGTTTCTTTGAACTTTCTATTCATCTAAGAATCCTGAAAAAAGTTATCACTGTTTCCACAAGTACATTAAGCAGAACAAAGGTTTTCAGCATTAATGATAATAATAAATGATATTAATAATGACTTGAGTAATGATGCAGAAATTTCAACTTTGGCATCACAGGAATAAATTACAATAAAATATATTCCAATTGAAAAACAAATCGAAATTTCACAATATTACTGTTTTTACTGTACAAATAAGTTTACTGCCAAATAAAATGCAGTCTTGGTGAGCATTTGAATCTTCTTTCAAAAATGTACCAACCCCAACATTTTAATGATGTACATAATTAAAAATAATATAAATAAATGAATAAAAAATCTTTATAATATTAAAAACTATATTTATACAATTTAAATAAATCAATTTAATCAATTCAATTTAACATTTCTTTTTATTTATTTGATAAATTGGATTTTTCGTTCGGGTTGTCCTCTTCTTGCTCAACCAGTGGTATGAGTTTGGGGCACACTACGATTCAAAATTAAAAGCCAAAAAAATGACATGTTTCACCATTAAATGTACATTTTTACATATTAAAGCATTAAGTAATTATGTTGTATGGGTAATCTCTCTGTACCTGCTGTGATCTGGGCTGGATGTGGATCTACGCAGTCCCTCCTGTTCTCCCTCTGTACAACAACAAAACATTACTTTATTACACGTAGAAGATGTTTTTATTCAAGGTAACTTACAGTACACATAGTATAGGGAGTTTCCCTGGAAAAGTATTAGGTTAAGTGCTTTTCTCAAGGTTATATTATAGGGAGTTTCCCTGGAATAATATTAGGTTAAGGGCTTTTCTTAAGATTACATTGTGATTGTTTATGGATCATCCCTTTTAGGTTCAAAGTTTTAGTAACCAGCCTGGATCTTTAACCATTACACCACACCACACCACACCACACCCATAAAACGTAATGTACAGCACACAACAGTACTGTTCAATATTACTGAGAAATAAATATAACAAATTTGAATCACTGAGTTATTCAAACCATGTACCATCAAAATAATACCATTCCTCTACGTGACTAATCTCTGCAAATAACTTTGAGTAATAGCCACCCTTGGAGGAGGACAGCCTTAAACCTTTTTCTTTAAACCACACACCAAATTGTTTCCTGCTATTATTGTCAAAACCCACGATACAAAAATAGAGCTTATTCTCAGAGGCAGTAATTACAGCAATTCAGCTGACCAGAGATCAGTCGGTCAATATAAGACAATAATGGCAGTGCTGTTATGATGCATGACGCTGACCCCAAGGTCAGCTGGATTGCAGATTGCTGTGATTAAGGTGTCAGATTGAACTGTTTGTGAGATAACGACATCTATTAATGTAGACACAGGAGGTGGGACATGTCTGTGTCATCGTAGCCATTTGAGATGGCTGGCTGAAATCACAGGAACAGTCACAAGAACATTGCTTAAGCAATGAAAAATTAATGATCATAACTCTGGTTGTAAGAGCACAGAAGTGTGACCGACCTCTCTGAGGAACACTTTCCCCCTCCCCTTCAGATCGACCTGCTGAACTGGAGTTCCCTGTAATGGAGGAAGAAAAATCAACACTAATATACATACACAATAAAGTCTGAGATATACAGAGCAATAAAAGTGAACTTACTTGAGAGCTGCTTCTTTACTGACACCTACAGGATGGGATGAAAGAAAATGAAGCGTCATTACTACTGTTTAGTCAATGTTTTGTTCCATATTTTTCAAATGCATCTTAAAAATGAGTGTGAATATCATCAAGAAGCACATTTTGTTGCTGTCTCATTTATTTTCCTGAACAAATAATAGGACACACTGGACTTTCCTCTCTTGCCATTGATGCATCATTTTGCTTTAACGTGTGTTTGTGTGGGTTTTCTGAAAACATTTATAGAAAAACGACAATAGACATAAATCATCACTGAATATTTTTCAAAGATTTGTTTCTACTAAAACTCACAACCGTAGGCAAATACAGTGACTGATTGTCTCAAAGAGCTAATTTTAGATCCGTTTGCAGACGTGACTTTGTTTACCAGGAAATTAGTAAAATCTAGTGCACCCTGACTAACAGACGTTGCATAAAGCTAGCCAATCAGGTAAAACGTGGTTTAGTTTGCCCTTTTTTTTGGTGAAAAATACATCATATTTTTGTCACACTATGATTAAGTTATTGGGAAACTAAGAAACTAAAAACGAACATACAGATAGATAGATTTATCGCATCTAACAAAAATTTGTCGCAAGGGCTGTGCGCGAACTGTGCAAACACACAGGGCCTCGCACCACTAGGGGGCCTCGCAATCCTGCCTAAGTGGGTTTTTCATAGGGCTGTGATCTCCCAGTCGATTTATTGGTTGGCCGTGTGTTAATTTCATCAGGTGGAAAACACTAATTGCTAACGGGGGTGTTTTCAGAGCACCCCCCTTGTTTACACTTTTTTGGATTAGCCCAAACTACTGGAGAGGGATTGAAGAAAGTACAAATGGCATATCACCTAAAAACAGTGAGCTAACTTGTCTGCGTAAGGTTGCCCTGTCTGTTTTGAGTAGGCTATATGAATGGGCATATAAGTATTGGCCTAAAACATTGAAATATGCCAATTAGTAATAATTTTTATAACTGCAGGCGCACCCACATACAACATTGGTATTGTGCATATGCGCTATATTTGTTTTGAGCTAGTAAAAAAAAAAAAAAAAAGTTAATAATCTCCATAGGGGTGATTATCTGCTTATCGTTATTTAATCTACCCACAAACTAAATTTACACACTATGCATTTCAAGTTTGCACAGGACCTCGCACCCCACCTACGACGGCACTGCACACACACACAGGTTTAAGTATAATGACTCTCTATAAAATCTATTATCAGTCTCATTTCAGCTATCAAAGACTAAATACCTCCCATCTCTTACCACTCTGTTAGGGGGCAGGGTCAACGCCCCCACTGTGGCCTTCAGCTCCAGTTCATTGGCAGCTGAGTTGCTACGGTTACTGCTGGCAACCGGTCGGATCTGGATGTGAAATTTTTTGGGTTCTTCATCATCGAAATCCGAGTCACTGGAGTAAAAATTTCCCTCCTTCTCCTCAGCAGAACAACGTAGAGAGAAATGTTGTTAAGGAGCAAATCCAGACACCATACAGGATACACATGTACTCACACACAGGTACAAAGAAGGACAAGAAAACACACACAGACACAAATAGACATGAGTGCAAGTACACAAACACAGCTGTTCTGAATAAATAAACAGCACAAATGATCATCCTATTTAGGGACACTCAGTTTCATTTCCTTAAACACTCCTCACAATGAACTTAACTTCTCAGGAATCTAAGAGTAACACCAGACCCTCATTAGAGGATGTTTGGAGAGAGAAATTGGGCATTAGAAGGTAAATCATCCATTTCACATCCTGACAATAACCTCCTTTCTCTGTGTGTGATACTTTTGATGGTGTTTAAAGAGAGGTCAGAAAAAAGCAAATAAATCTCTTTCTCTCTCTATTTTAGTCCACGTAAATGTTTTTTTTTTTTTTTAGTGAAAATAAGTTTGCCAAAATTGTTTGTTGAAGGATACTTCCTAATCTTCAAACATCTACAATAGGGTCCAAAAGTCTGAAGCCATATTGAAAATTAGGGATTCAAAAAATTATAAATGTTATGTAATAAAATTAATAAAAAAATTTAAGATTCTGCACTTTTTTTAGGTCATTAAAAAGAAAACAAGTGCCGTATAAGATGCTCGTTTGGTCATTTTTTTCAATAATTGTCATGTTTTACCACTTGAAAATTTAACACAGTTTGAGTGCTTCTTAATTTAGAACAAAAGAGGAATAAACTGAATACTGAGACATTTTTTTAAAAATTCAATTTTCAATTGGTTAAATTCAATTAAAAGTCAATTTCTTCATGTCAAACGGCTGATTAATGTACAAAATTGAATTGAAGCATAAAAATGTGGTATAACATAAAACTAGTGGTCTCAAACTTATGGACTCCACTGTATGTGAACACACATACACTTCTACACACATACACACACTATACACTCTCACTGCATCCATGCCTGACGGTTTATTCTGAAGGATATCATTCTGGTTGACGTCTGCACGTATGACAAAGCCCTCGTCGTCCACTTCGAGGGGTGAGTTCTACACAAAAGCACAAACAGACAGCACAAGCACACAATAAGAAACAACATTTAAAGGCACAGGACATCAGCTGACAGATTGATGAATCTTTGAAGGTCTGTAGCGTACATGTGGTCTGTCTTTCCCTCATAAACATACAAATGCTGTTGCCATGGCTCACATCAAAATAGCACTAACGTTTTAAGAGTCTGAATAAAGCTGAAGTCTTACATAACAGCTCGTAACAAGTGTGTGTTTATGTAGGATCTCTGGCAGTTAGTGGGCTATCAGACATTCATTAAACACCCTCAGTATTGACAAGGTTAAATATAGCTTAATGAGGTAACCAGACCATGCCACACACGTCATTTTCTCATACACACTGAGGTCTGTGTAGAAAAAGAGTCTTCAGATTTCCAAACACACATTCAAACAGTGGACAGTATGTCTGTGTGTGTTTGTGGAGAAGGGTTTATTTGTCCTAAGTCGTTAGCTAAATCTGACAAAATCAATATCATACTGATGGCATAAGCATAAGTCAACTCACCAACAAATGTCTCTTGTGAGCAGTTTCTTTTAAGTGAATAAAACAAACATCATAATCAGTGTAATTTGATTCACTAACAAATTATTCTCATAAGCCAGTTCTCCTAATGAATGATTCAAAAACACTCAAAAGGTAAGGAGTTATGGGTTTGAATCAGACTGACCTATCCTTCACTTTATGCATCATTGCAACAGTATATTTAACCAACATCTGACTCACTCACTGAATTGCAAGTTACTCTTACTTACAGTGATGGCCATCTCAAAATGAAGTAGTTGAAATACATGTAATTGAAGATTGGGAATCAGTCTTTGAGAGGTCCTCACTAATACAACATCTATGGTCTGTGTATGTGTGTTAATAAACTAACAACTGTTTGAGATGAGAAGAGTAGCAGAAATTTAACCAACAGCTGTTAACACATGACTAGTAACCTGAACCTGTTCTGTGAGTGTAAAATCAATAGTGTGTATGTGTGTGTGTACACAGGTTTGGCTATCCTTGTGATGGACAAATCCCCTCACTTATATAGTGAAATATTATGACAGTATTTTTCTGGTCCTCGCAAAGTTAAAAAGGACTTTTAAATCTAATATTTCTGTGATAGGTAGGTTTACGTGTGGTTGGGTTAACAGTAATCTAATATAAAATCAAAGGGAGTCTATGCAATGTGATGTCCTCACTAATATTGTGAAACAAGCGTGTGTGTGTGTGTTATGAGAACTCACAAGAGCATCTGCCACAGCTGAATCCCTAGAGGACAAAAGAGGTATGAAAAGTTATTCGTTATTCAGTATATAACAATCTAGAAGAATTGGTCACTGAAAAACAAATTTTGATCAACCATTGCTGTGAATTTCTGTGGGTGTTACTCTGAAACTCTATGGTTACAGCCTTGATCTATAACATTTATATGTATTGTGATTCATATGAATGCATGACTCACGTTGAATCAGGTTCCTTGTCTCTTTTTCCTAAGCCAGGGATCCTGAAGGCTTTAGCCCGACTCTTTTTACTGTTCTCAGATACCAGAGAGGACAGATACTCCTCAAACCCTACTGGACCTTATACACACACACATACAACACAGTATTTAACGATTTTGGTCACTGTATGGCAAAATCTAAAATTTGTAGAAGAATGATTTTCAATGCACTATTATCCATTAAACAGAAATGCAATATAAAAGGCAATCAATCAAATGTGCTGAATATTTTATTAGACATTTCTAATTTCTTCTGGGGCGAGATTTTACACATAAATCCAGCCTGGTGCTGGAGCATACCGAAAATCCATTTTCATCTTTGGCCCAGATCATCTATGTCTGAGAAACCAGAAAGTTTGTCTGGAATGATAGATTTGATACGTCTGTGACTCACCGGGTCTCTCCTTTCCTGTTCCCTTCTGCTCTGTAAACTTCTGAATGAGGTTCTCAATACCAATTTTCTCCACGTTCTGCTTGAATTCCTCATGAACCTAAAGGTGATAGAACAAGATTTCATCAAGCACAGCTAACCGTGACCATGCAGACTAGAACAACTCTGAGCCTCAGAGTCTATTCGTCTGAACCGTTTTCAGCACAATATCAGAAATCAAAGAGAATATAGGAGTAGGTAAAATTTCAAGGGTGAATGCGAGCCATACCTGCCCAACCTGTACGTGTGTGTCTTCAATGGAGTGTGAATACGCTTTGATCAGTAGCTTCATCTGCCGTAAATGAGCTTCCTCAATGTCCTGAAATTTCTGCAAATGTGGAAAAACAAATGTCAGATTTTTTAAACATTTTTTACTCTAATGGGCACCAAGGATACATATATTTGATAAAAAATACAGTAGATAGTAAAATTGTGATTTAATATTAAAATTTTAAATAACTGTTTTTTACTTAAATATAATTTAAATTCTGATATGCTGATTTAGTGATCAAGAGACATTTCTTATTATTATCGTTATTGAAAATGGTTAAAAAATAAATTTTGTGGAATCCATGAAACATTTTTATCAAGATTGGATGAATAGAAAGCACAAAATAACTGAATTTGTGAATTAGAAAAGTTTGATAACAATGAAAAAAATCTTTTTAATTTTAATTTGATTTAATTTTAAATTTTAAAATTCTTCCAAGCTGAATAAAAGTACCAATTTAAAAAAAAAAAAATCTTATAAACCCCAAAACAGTAGTATTGTGAATCTTCACATTATAGCATGGCCTCAATTTCCGGTTAACAAAACAATCTAATAAAATTGAAAGAAAAATAGAAATTATGTTTCTTAATGAAAGTTAAGTTATAAAACAAATATATTTGATAAAACAATTATAATCCTCACTGCCTACTTTTTGTCATTACCATCATATATTGCAGATATAAATCTTCTCAAGGTCTTGCTTCAATATTTGATTCAATATTTTTTAGATTTCCGATTATTAGTAAGATTTCCTATTAGTAAGTAGGAACAATAGAAATCAAAATCAGGGCTACTCCATGTTATGCAAATATATTTTCTGTCTGACAGTAATGACAATTCAACAGATGGAGCAGAAAAGCAAACTATTAGGATGCACAAGTATATTTGCAACCCTTGGGATCTCAGTAGATCAGGACCTTACAGATAAACTTTTGCTTGAGTTTAAACAGAGCCGGCCCTAGCATTTAAAAGTGGTCAGCTTCTATAATAATTTAAAGATTATTGTTGATGCCCTAATTAAGGGGATCCCATCACTCCAGTGCTCTCCGCGTGAGGTCAGGACTTCTCTTGCATTTTACAGATTCATCCTTCGCTCTCAAATTATTCATGCATGCAGGTCAAAACCAGGCAGAAATAGACTGTAGGCATGTAATCATTTTGTCAAACAGACTGCTTTAATGGCGCTCGTAGTCATGGTAACTTCACATGGCTTTATTGAGCTCATTGAAATTGCTCCGAAGGTCTTGATTATGAGAACTTGAGAGCTAACCTAGCTTATTATCTGCTTTAAAGAAGTTTCGCATATGCGACTAATGCGCTCAGCGGGGATGGGGAAAAAAACTCAACTGTCAAATCACCAACCTGTGCTGATTCACTCATTTTCTGTTCAAAGTCTCCTCCAGCACGGTTAAACTTCTCTATAGACCCCGTAAACGACTCAGCTGCCTTCTTCGATTTCAGCTCAGCCTGAGAAAAGAGAAAGAGGCAGATGAAACAAATATACAGTATTAGCAAAGCTAGAAATTAAGCCTTCACTTCAAGCTTAAAGGATTAGTTCAACCAAAAAATGAAAAAGCTGCAGTCAAGTCATTCGACTTTTGTTCCTCAGTGGAACACAAGAATCATGAAGAATTGTGCAGCTGCTTGCTTTGTTTCATGCTTTTAAACTTCAATTCAAAGTTTAACTTATTATTCAGAGAAAATCTTGACATCTGCCAAAAGCAGTAATGGCAGCTTTGTTAATAAATTGTGTTTTTTGAATCAGACCTTTTCAATGTATCAGTTGACATGGTTCACAGAACTGCTTCATAAATCAAAATGACCTGGTTCTCAAGTCCAACAAATCTGTGAATAACTTAAATCTGAACTTTTTGTAACACTAAACTATCATATGACTTGGAATGTAGCACACAAGTCGTAATGACCACTTTTATGGTGCTTTTGTTTACTTAGTGAGGTCAGTAATGTTCATTTTTGGACTCTCTCAAACACAAGCACCTTTTCCAGCTCTTTCTGAGGCACTCCCTCTTTGCGTAGTCTCTCCAGCTCTACACACTTGCTGTGGTAGCCTTCTCTGGCCTTCTGCAGGTGGGCGTTCTGGACCTGAAGAGACTGCACTGACTCCAGAGTACCAATCACTTCCTCTTTCGTCTACATAAGACACAACATAGTTAAATATATGGTACAATGGGGCTAAAGGCACACCTTAAGAAAAATGTACTTTTGACTTCCATATATTCAAGATTTTGTTCTGTGACTGTTAAGCAATGCTGCTCCTAAAACAAATCAGAAAGCAAGAAAATAACAATAAATTCAAGCCAACTAGAGGAATTGGTTTTGTTGTTTATGTTACTCCCTGACCTAGACCAGGGACCGTAACAACAGTGTATGATTGCAACAGCAAAAAGAAAATTGGATTGAACATGGATGGAGCAACAGATTTTGTGTGAAAAGAAATCATAAATGTGGTTTATTTTGTTTAAAAATCTTATAGAGGTGGCAAGGTCGGGCTGGGGCAAAAGGCACACATTATTTATACAAATACTTCAGCAAAAAAAGTAAATTCTTGTTATAAACAACCCCTTTAGCAAAGTATGTACTATTTTCTGTTTATTTTGATAAATAAAATAATTCATTTTTGTTCAATAAATATACTGCAATCACAATTTGTTAATAGAAAAATATATAAAAATACAGAAACAAAATTATTTTACAAAGGAACGATTCTGAAAGCATTTAAGGAGATTCCATAATAATTAAATATAGATTTACAGTGGTAACAATAAATTATATTTTAATATATGATATGATTGATATCATATTTATAAATATGATGGTTTCATTATAAATATGGTTGAAAAACCCAACTAACCATCTGAACCTAACCATGTTATGGCAACAATAGGAAAATCAGCTGGCTGTTATTATCATTTTAATTATTGTGCCTTTTACCCTACCCCCAAATACCATACTTTCACATATTCTTCCTTTATTGAAAAACTGTTGCTTTAATTAGCTATAACAACATTGAAAATCATTAAGAAGACCTTTGATTCAAAATATATAAAATAATTTTAGCGATTCTCATTTGCTACTTAATGTTAAAACACAAATATTAGATCAAATTACAGCAGAATCAACTTTGCGCTGCTGCCCGCATTAAGACAAATTTCCACATGTATTTTGAAAAACATGTATTGTAAAGTGTTGCGGCAAGGTTTAGAGGAAAATAAAATCAAAAGCACTTTTACCCTGGTGTGAGTTTAACCCCGTTGTACCTACAATCAAGATTTTAAGCACAACATTAAAACTCAATGCACTCAATCACATCAGTCTGAAATACTGCAGGGGATCGCAAATATTGTGGTGGACACTTAATGAAAAACAAAACAGTGATGCACAGTTGTGGATACATAAGGTACATATTTATCAAAGTGTGCAAATATTCAATCCATTTAAAAAGCCCTTTATTTACCTTGCGGTGAATTTTGACTTGCTCCTCGCTGTACTTGCTGATGTCACGGATGAGGTCATTCATCTTTCTCATGAGCTCCAGGTGGCAGAGGGCCACTTTGTCCGAGGACACACGAAACACGTCCCACATGGGGGCAAACGTGCTGGAAATGTGAAGCAGGTGGTTAGATAGATGCTGATGAATGGTAGTGCATATAAGCTCATTTTTTTTGTTTTTTTACAGCACAGCAGTATTAGAAAAACAACAGGTTTCCATGTCTTTGTAAGTCTACATCTTTTCAAACAAAGTTCATAGGAAAAAAATATATATATAAAAACAGCATGGTCAAATAAAATGTTTACATTTCTATTACTTTTATCTATCCTCTTAATTCCTTATGAATTTGACTCTATGCTAACTTTGTTTCTTTGCAAAGTCATTTTTTACATTGTTAGAGCACTGCGTGATTATTTTGACAACTAGCACATGCCTGTGCAGGCAGGAAGTGAGGTAAAGAAGGCAGAGGAAAGAGCTAACCATAGCAGTGACTTTTCGTCCGATTACACAGCATGTACTCATGCACAAAATAAAAATACTTGCACGCAATTCACTAGAATCTCCCTGCTGATAAGCATCTGTAAGCCAGCACCAGGACTCTTTTCAAGAGAAATCTTTTCAATGTTTCGCTCCTCTCCAGATGACATAAATCAGAAGGTAATGGTGATTTTGAACACATAATAACAGCAATGAAATCACCTACCCAAGAGGGCTTCCATTGCTAGCAATCTTGGCGAGTTTGCTCATGGATTTCGAGTAAGTCTCCTCAATGGCTGCCCTTAAATGCAAACACAAACACACACAAATTGTCAGCAGGTAATTGTTTCGCAAAAATGCTTTCAGCACCAACATTTTCACAAACAATTCTTCAGAGCTGGATGCTAAGTGTTTATATTTGCAATGGTATACACACACACTTTTTTATTTGAGGAAAAAAATAAAATGCAGTTAGAACCCTTAAAAAAATGCCCAAATGCTATTGTTACTACTGTGGTATTGTGTTATTACCAAAGTAAAACCATTTTTTAAAACAATTACATTAAAAATATGACTTTTTTTTGAAGGAGGCCCATGTTCATTTACAATTATTTCAATACTTAATGAATGTAATAACTGTTCTACTGTATGGTTACAAAAAAGGTCAGTTTTTGTATAGAAAACAATGGACCATCAGGACAAAGACTGATACAAGAGTGAAAAGATCTGCCTTCTCGATAGGCCAAGCTTTTTTGTAGGGAAAAAGGATGTTGTCATTATTATGTCAGTGCGTCGGGCTATATTGTTCATCTTATTTGATTCTAAGCGAAATTTTGCTTTCTGTAGGGACAGTCAAATCAGATTCTTTAAGGAACAGAGACACTTTGAGGCACAATGTTCTGAGTGGATATAAAATGGCCTTTTGGAAAATTGATTTATGTAATTTATTGCACAAGCTATGCTTTTATCAGGGACGCATTTGTCTCTCTCAATTCCTCAGCACTTTCCTCCAGGGCTTTCCTGGACAGATTTCTAACACACACACAAAAAAATACAATTTAATCCTCTAGTCCATGACGGAGTGCCTGCATCCAACTCTATTATAATGGATAGAAGAGACTATGAAAGTTGGCAGTAGGCTTGGCGGAGCTCTAAATAGTCTCTGTTCTCTCTGCAGAATGAGAGAGTCGTTTTGGAGTTTTCATTTTAATTATTGCAATTAGCTCCAACTCAAGTGTCTACAGACCAAACAAAATGCTCACACGTCCCACATATGCTGTCAGTGGAAGGGTAAAAAGATCCACTGCATATACACGAAGCATTGCACTGCCTTGCATTTGTGGACGTGTATGGGTGGACAGTAAGCACTTTGTTGACTGCTCTGTCCTCTCTCAGGTTAGTGTGTTTTGACACTCCGGTGTTGTGTGCTGAAAGACAGCACTGTGGTGTGGAGAAAGCATATAATGGAACAGAGAGAGTCATTCGAGCAAAAAGGCAAAAGATAATATGTAATATGAAAAAAGATTATATACAGCACAGGCCCGATTTCACAGACAGGGCTTAGATTAAGCCAGGATTAGGCCTTAGTTCAATGAGGACATTTAAGAAACTTTTTTAAATGTGCCTTAAACAACATTACTGGTGTGCAACTTGAGACAAATGAGACAAAACATCTCTTTTAACATAACGCAGCATAACATAACATACCTTAATATAATATGATCAGATAATACATGTCATGCACCCCATCATGTCATGTCAGATTAAATACGATAAAGATGTAATGTAACATAAGAGTGTAACATTACTTTCTAACATACAATAAAATCAGTATAATAAAGTATAATACAGCATAACGTGAATGGACATTATCAAAATATTATAACATGAATTTTCCACTTAGACGTAACTTATCAAAAAATACAACAGCTAGAGCTGAGTTACAAACACAAGAGGTGAGGAGTAGAAAACAAATTCTACGCCACATTCCTGTCAGTACCAGTTACAACATATCACCCCTCCTTCCCATCACCATGACAACTCCTCCCAAAACAACACCTCACCTCTCGCGCACGAACTCAGCCAACTCTTTGGTGGCGAGCTGTCCATGCTTCATGTTATGGTAGAGAACGTCAAAACCTGCATTCTTTTCCCCCTGTGAACAAACAAAAACACCAGCATAAGGCACATTCATGTAGTGTGTGCAAAATCAATCATCATTGGAATGTGTCAAAATAAAAATAGCAAGAGGAACTTCTTCCAAGTTCCTGGGGTGTCGATTGTGAGCCACTGGCCACAACAGGCACAAAAGATATCTTGTACAGAATGTCAGTATTTCTAAGCAATCTTCTCATCATTTGCAGAACACATATGAGATCAGAGTCAGGGAGAACTGAAGGAACAGATACAAATCTGCTGACTGGACAGGTTTGAAAATGGACTTTTTTCCAATTGAAAAATTCAATGGAAAGTAAATAAAAGTTAAACCATATTACTCTATGTTATTGAAAATGTTACCTCTATTTTAGGAAATGCAATGTAAGAATGACAGTATGACTCAGTAGTTTTGTTTTGGCATAATAGACAGTGAATCAAATCAAAGACAAACAAAAACAAACCAAGCGTTTTTCTTTTATTGTCCACTGATGTGGAAAAATTCCATTCAGAGAATAACCTGCCAAAGCCCCATCCCTCTGGTTGTGAAATACACAACTGAAAATCTCTGTAAATACATATTTTTAATGAAATAATACTTTTATCGTACTTAATTTGTATGATTAAAAAAAAGACTCATACAAATAATATAATACAATATAGTGCGCTAACTTCTAGATATGAGTTTCTGTAGGGTGGGATGTCTGGTGTAGTGAAAATACAACAACAAAAGAAAAGCACAGCAGTGTGCGCAAAACACACAACGTGAGCAAGGAGCACAACACTTCTCCCAGACTTCCCTCAAAGGCCAAGGCCCAGTAGGGGAGATCCTCAGATGATAACCTCTGGAACAAAGTAACAGCACATCCTGCGGTCAAAGTTAGCAAGTATAAAAATAGCCCCCTTTCTTTTGGCAAACAGAAAAATGTCAACAAAGTAGAGGGGGAAAGAAATGACAGAACCAGAGAAGTCAGTGGCCAAGATATCTCCAAACCACAGAAAGAACTTCCCAGGTAAAACACGGATTGGCAAAATTCCCACTGTCCGAAGATAGAAAATGAACAGGGCCAACTAAACAAAATCCTGATTCCAAAAGTGTTGCACAATGCATGAATTTTATACAAATTTTAAGGGGAACAGTAACATTGATGTCCAGTATGATTATTACATTTAAAGACATAAAAGACATTTGTGCAAATTAGTCCTCTCTTAAAAAAATGTCACTTACTTCAACAATTCAACAGCCCTTTTCAACGTCAACAATTTTTTTTTATATCAAAATGACATATTTTAAAAAAAATTCCTTTAAATAAAAAAATATTGCCTTAAAATAGCTTCAATGCAACTCTACACCCTTGCCTCATTTAGTATATGCAGTTCTATAATTATGCAAATTACCCCATCTCCACTCAATCGCACCGGCTCAGAGATCCACTCGTTGATGATCACACGTTGACGTGATTGGTACAAGGTAGTTTGTGATGTCAGAAACACCAGCGATTTCAAACCATGTTTTTGAGACTCTTTGGTTCACTGCAGTTTTAAGGAGAAAATATTCAGCAATTGTGTTGACTGTTGAGGGGTGTTGAATTTGCACATTTTGTCTAAAGCATATTAAAAACACCATATAGACATAAACAACATTAAAAGCTTGATTTTCACCACAGGGGGACTTTATGTCAAAACTGAATCTTTTTAGATCTCATTAAGAAAGTGAAAAACTGGTGAGCTACAAGTCAACAGCTGTTATTCGTGAGACTAGAAAATTAATTACTTTTGTAAATTTACATTTTCGATGTGACATTTAACAAAATGGATTTTTCTGGGAATATTTTATTTATAGTTTGAATTTGAATCCATGGTCCATTTTACATTTGTGTTTCTAAAGAGCAGATTTGTTATGTTCTAAAGTGAAATTAGCAGGACATATTCAGATTAAACTGCAAATGATACAAAAAAGCAGGTCAGAGGTCAAGATTTTGTGTCCAACAGGGAAAAGTAGAGATTTGGGCCAATCAGAGAGCTGATACAATTGTATAGTGAGGTGAAGTGCCAAAATACAACTGAACCAAATAAATCAGTCAGATACTTTTGCTTTGAATAAAATGTTGGGGTTGGTTAAGTTGAAAATCCTTATCTGAAAAAAAATGGGTCACTTTATTCTTTATGTTCCTGTGACCCTATAGTCAAATCCAGACTAGGTATAAGTTACCCATGGATCCTTCTGGTGTTCAGTTTCGGTCTTTTATGCTGTATATGTTCACAGTATAGTGCTATTTAAAGACCCCTGGTCAAAAAACAACAGTTGAACCAAATGGACTACTTGCAACCAACATGTAATTTCAATGTTAGACTGAACTGAAAAACAACAGCTGATGTTGTTGTGTGGCCAGAATGCTTGTTGAAACCTGACCCTTGAGGAAAGCTGATCTCCCATGATTCTCTCTGCTCTGCCCACACACCACAGGTCCAACAGCACCCCTTCTAAAGCCATCTTTCCTTCTCTCACTCTATTCTGCCTCTTTCTCTCATTTCCCTCGTTCTTTTAATATACCGGGCGGTGAACAACTAAAAAGCAGGCTTAAACAGAAAATGTTTTCCTCTGGATTCCTCAGTCAGGATTCAATGCTGAAAGCAAATGGAATGATGGCCCATCTGTTGACAGTCTGTTCTTCATAGCTTCATTCCCTGAAGTTCATTTGCAAAGCATACAGCAGATATAGCTGCCATTCACCTTATGTAACGTGATGCCGACACAGAGGACACTTTATGTTTGAAGAGAGCATGACGGACAGGGAGCGAGAAACAAAGAGTAAGCGGAAGGCTGCGATGACGTTAAGCAGAGCTGCAGGTGTTGAAAGAGGAACTCCAATCCGCTCGGTATTAACGTGTCTCCTACCAAGATAGCTGTTGCTAAAGAGACAGGGTTCCCCTGGAAACTGTGAGAAAGGTGGGAGACAGCTCATTCCATAAGGTGAGGAGCATACGATACGTGTGTCAGTGCTAGAGAGGGGCTAGTCCCAAGGCTGTTAAAAATCAGTTTGACCGCTCCACTAAGGAAGTGGAGAAAAGCTTTGTTTGATATATATTTTGTATTATAAAATTATTATAAATACTATAAATAAATAAAAATAATGTAATAAAAAATGCCTTTTTAGCAAAGTTTAGCAACTTTCACACAAGAATAGCAGCTTTAAGTGCTTTACCAGCATTGCAATAGGCATCAACATGAAAACAAATAAAAAACAAAATAATATAAGAATAAAAATGAAATCCACTTTATAACGATAATAAAAGACAACAAAATTAGTGCTCAGAGATTCATTTGGCCAACTTCCTGAGGTAAATGGCATGGATCTTTACAACATTGCACATAACAGAAATTAATATGATTAGCTTTTTGCTTAAATACGCCTATCAAACAGATAATAATGTGTTGCTAATGTTACACGAACCATGTTCCCGTCCACCATCTCAGAGTCATATTTTTCCGATTTTTCATATCAACAGAAAAATATACTGGGATAACCAGGCTTCTTTCATGACTCCCCTGCTAGTTTGCTGTTAATGATATGCTAAAGCCGTTCGGTACGTTGACGTGATTGGTTACAATGTAGTTTGTGACGCCCATGAGACTGTCTTTGTTTCCCAGTAGTTTTAAGGAGAAAATACTCAGCAATGTTGTTGACTTGTTGAATTTGCACATGGTATTAAAGCTTATTAAAACACCACATAGACATAAACAACATTAAAAGCTTGATTTTCACCACAGGGGGACTTTAAACGTTTTTAGAGAGCTGGATTCCCTAAAATCTGTTTGTAATGTGTTAAGTCATTAATTTTGAGAGCTATATTCTGAAATCTATTCAGGAATCATTTCAACTTAAAACTTTCCCATCATGCCATGTGCTTCTCTTTTAAAAGTCAGTCTGTGCATCACTGAACATCACAATGATAGCCTGTGTTAGCCTGCAGAACTAACCAGTCTCACTTGATTTGAATTAATATGCTGTAAACACACAAGCAGGATATAAGAAGGTCTAATATGGAGTTTTATGAATAAGCCATGTCTCATGGAAGTTGTAGAAGATTGCAGGGCATTCCAGTGTCATGATGCTCGGGGCAGTCAGGCAATCATGTGAGACCCCCAAAAACACACACACACACACAAACGACAAGCAACAGAACAGAACACTGAAGTCCCTAAAAATCCTTTTCAGATTCTAGCTAGTGAGTCGCTGAGTTCACCGTGGGTCTAGAAGGAGAAGGACTGCATTTTTTTTTCTTGCTCAACATCAATTCTTAAAGTCTCAAGATCTAGCCTTTATAAATCTCTAGTTTGGCTTTGTGAAAACTTGTATGTACAGCGCTGCTCATCTGATTCCTGAAACAAATGGCTCTTATGAGTTGATTCTTTTATGAAAGAAAACAGATTTGAATCCATTTGAAATCCTGCTCTGTATAATTTAGGGCATTACAAGAGAAAGAACAGCACAATTTTCACTATAACTGAAATAGAATGAATCTAAATCGAATCAAATAAAGTCACAATTTTCAGAGCCGAATCAAAATAATTCTCAGTGAATTTTTTTAGCATTATTTGTATCTTCATCAGAATCTCAAGTAAGATTGTTCATAGCAATGTATATGTTGGATATTTGATTATTTGCTCATTTCCCAGAATTCTCTTCAAAGGGGCTGTAAAGTACTTACTGCTGACTGTGCATTATGGTTAAAACACACCCACACACACATGGCCCAGTCCTGTCACCTGTGATGAATAACTACATTAGCTTTTAGGTGAGAAAGAATGAAATCATTGACTGACCTAAAGTATTTCATTCTCCTCTCTTTTACCTTTATTGAGACGAGTCTTGATTAAATCACACGAGTGGGACAGTAAGACAGATGTAGTGTATCAGTGATGTTTATCTTGAATTGGAGATGAAGACAGGGCTATACATTAACTTGAGGAATTCTCTTACTTCTGTTCTCAGAAGATAAAAATAGTTGTTGTTTTTTAATGAAATTCTTTTCATTGATTACGTGCACAAAAAAGCCTCTCTATGAAATTTGGAAACTGATGAATCATGACCCAAAATGAACAGAGAGACAAATAATAATTTGCTCAGTAGGCATAACTGATATGCTGAAAGGAAGACAAAGTTAAGTGTGTTCTAATCGGGTTAGAACGGGTCTAAACTAATTAACAAATTCTACTATTATAAAGGCTTAAAAAATATTCATGAACCTTATTTTTGAATTCTTAATTATAAAACTTGTCTGGACATTCTCAGAGGGTTACTAATCCATGACTGACGCATTAACGATGCACTTAATATTCACACACTACACTATACATTCTATACATATACATATTTTTATATCAAACATTAATAATAAAAGCACAACAATATGAGAACGATGGACAGAAACGTTAATGCATGAGTAGATGAATTAAAAAACCCTCTCGTTTAGATCTCAAAAAGCAGACAATCTGCCAATCTCAGTGTGAAAGGTAATCTGCATATTATTTTAGTTTTTTTTTTCTGATGGTACTACATAAGTTTGTGTGGTTTAGGTGGCATATTTCACTCATACTGGTGTGGCCAGAGTCATTTTCACAGGCAAATGCGAGAAAATGCATGCTTTGTAGAGCGAAGGTCACGCATTAAAACAATTTTCTAGATCTAATAAACCCTCATCTTCCAAAGCTTCACAAATACTTTAATGTGAGACTGCAAAATCTACAACAAAGCTCGCAAAATTGAAACAGAACGGTAAGAGTGAAACTAAATGAACTGATCAGGCTGCTAAATGAGCTCTCTGTTGTGTGAGACAACATCTGACAGCCTGCTGAACGCCCTGTTTTCCATCTGAGGAGAAAACTAATTGAAGACAGTTGTAAAGATGAAGCTATGAGCTAAATAAGGAATGTGCTTAATCACTGCAATTGTGAATTCCCTCTCGGAGACTTAATTAATCATGCATTTTCAGTAATTACCCAAATGTGTCGTTTCAGTCTTTTCACACAGGTGTTTTTATTCACTGCTGAAGAAACAGTCCGAGCAGGATTAACGCACACAATAAGACAAGCACACACAATTATGATCACATTACACACACAAACACACTAGAATATTTCTTTAAAGGTAACATGAATAAGTATTTCCAATGTGTTCTGTAATCTGATGCATTTCTATTCTACATATAAAAAAAATTCCCATCAGGAATTTATTATATTGTCACCCTTCTCCTCCTGAAACACCGCCGGCACTCATTAGTTGAAATTTAGGCAGCCTCGTTCCATCAACCAAATAAGAGACACATTTTATAAAACAAAAAGTGAATCAACTGATTAATCTGCTGAATTCTTATGACAGTTCTTCATGATTCTTGATGAATCATGCACAAAAAGACCAAAAATGTGTATTAAAGGGGTCATGAACTGACTTTTTAAATTTTATTATATTGTTGTCTGAGGTCAACTTATGACGTTCGTTTGGTTTTTGCATTCAAAAACATCAAA
>JAOTRC010000007.1:9948360-9962310 GCA_027497675.1 Cyprinella lutrensis | reverse complement strand
ACCGTTCTTTACTCTTAATCGGTCTGCAAATCCAGTCTTGTTTACAAAACAATCCTCAGTGAAATGAAGCAAACAGATAGACAATGTATGCATGTTATGCATGTTTGCATAACAAGACCCTGTTATGCATGTTTGCATAACAAGCATGTTCAGATCACTAACCTAATTAACAAATTCAGTAATTAAATTAACAAGAATACTCTGGGTTCAGGCCAAATTCTGAGCTTGGAGTCCTCCCTTCGGACAGCAAGCCACACACGCATAACCTTTACTCTATTTATTTTAAGTAATTGTGAACTCGTGGAAGGCCAATTTGATTTCATGTTGACTTTAAAAACAGCTTTTCGGAGTACTAGGAAAAAGTGCAGGCCAGAGCGTCTGCATACATCTGCATGAGCGATGAGGGGGTCGAGAGTGAATAATAGTTCAGCGTGGAAGCTTGGGAGGTTTGGAGGGTGGTTTACACCAGCTTTGTGTAGGAACACAACACAATAGAGGAGGTCTCTAAATCTACCACAGTCCTGCGACACAAAGCCGGACAATCACATGAACTGGCCCAAACCAAACTGCAACCAAACAGACCACAGTAGAGGAACTCAAAAATAAAACTCCAGTCAAGACTACAGATGAGAGAAGGGGTGTTCAGCTTTAACAGGAGGGACCCAATCAGTGGATGATGTTTATAACTAACATGACATTTAAATTCCACTTTACTACTTTTAAACAAATCTAATTTGATGGAACAGATGTTTGAAACTTCTCTAACATATGGAGGTCTTTATCTGATAGGAAGGCTTCTGTACTGATGTAATGTGGTCAGATCCTGAATGTTCTGACTTGCTTTTCTTCTCTTCTGCCTCGTTCTTTGAGAGGGGCAGGCAAGGTATTAAAGTAGGACGCACCTGAAATAGCCCTGCCAGGTGTGTGGAAAGTGCAGAGCAAGGCTGTCCTCATGGGAAAGCTGACAAAGCCACTGCCCTCTGCTTTTGTTCTTACACTTTTTTCTCTCTCTTTGTTCTTTCCCCTTGCTATCCTTCCTTCATACTTTCAATGATGTGACAGAAACAGTCAGCATGAATCCCATACTGCTTACAAGACAAGCGTATAAAACATACGCAGAGTAAACATTTGCTCTTACTGCTACAAAACGAGAACATAAATAACCCAATGCATAAGAAATGTGACAGACTTACCCAAAAGTTGTTCTTGAAATGCGCCATCTCCATTTAGAGGGTTCCTAGAGAGTCCTGAAAGAGAGAATAAGGTGGTTATGCCCCCAGATATAATATTTAGAGGTGTTTTTTTCCCCCAAACTGATTTTTAGGTAAACTATTTAGGAAAATGTTAATCAAATTAATTTTAAAATAGTAAAATGTTTTCCTCTTATCTCAGTCTAATATTCAGAGAAATATAACTAATCATTTTTATACTTACAGCCAATAACTAATAAATAGCCGATTTTAAAGTTCTATAATATTTGTCCAAATTAATAATAATAATTAACAAAAAACACTCAAATTAAAATGAATCATTTTAAATTGACACATTAAAATGTACAATATGAAAGTATGATGTTTTGGATTTTGAGTTTGCTAAGGATTACATAGTAACTAAGCGAGCATTAAACTACACTATCTCACGACCAATTCGTTCGAATTCGACGAATGATTAAAAAGTGGCTAATTCGTATGACCTCACTCGTACGAATTCATACGATTTGTCTAAACCCACGTGATAGGTAGGTTTAGGGACGGGGTAGGTCATTCGTACAAATTCATATGAATTGGCCAATTCGTAAAATATGTATGATTTTGCAAAATCGTACTAATTCGTACGAGTGAGGTCGTATGAATTCCGGTGAGATCAGGCTCACATTAAATGACGGAAAAGTTTATCTCAATGGAAAATAATTAGCATGTACAATTATGTATTTATACGTTTTATGATATTTTATAATGGAAATCTGCCTAATGACTAATTCAGTTTCTTTAAAACAAGATGGGGGCGTCTTTGTGCATAATCAACTGATAATAGATGTGCCTAAGTGAACCTGTTAAATGGATGCATTTCAGAGAACCGTCAGGAGAAGAAACAAGGTACACAATCAAAAACAAGGTTCACTATAGTAGAGCAGGCTGACAGATAATGCTGATGAAAGCAGGCTCCTGCAGGGGCTAGTGGCAAGAACTCAAGGCAATTTTAATTAGACCAAACCCACGCTGAGGTGCACACACAAACACTCTCAGTTTCAATGTTTCAGTGCTCTAGCAGAGCAGATGACACTGAGATGACTGCGGAAGTTTCTCTTTGTGAATGTAAATGTCAGCCAACTCAGAAATATAAAACCATCACCTCAGCTAATAGCCTGAGCATCCCACTGAATTCCTTTCACTATTCAGTGAAATCAAATGTAACATTCACAACGTCAGGGGCTATACAAAACACGAAAATGCTTTTGAAGGTTGACATGTCAGATCATTTGAACTGAGTCATGTTTCACAATGCATCTCTTCTGCAGATGTACGATGGTTGAACGTCTCTCTGAGGTAAGACAACAGGTGCAAAGAGCTGAGTCACTACAGAATGCTTTTCTGTAATACAGCCTCTCATTGCGCACACACACACATTACCATCCTTTCCTCTATCCCCTTCTTTCATTACCCTCTTCTGTAAACACATCCTGGCAGTGACTGCTGGCTCTCAAAATGTGACGGGCATTTCCAGTCCAATGTCACTATATTGGCAGGTTTGTGTTCCTGCTTTCTGACCAGCAGCCTACAGCACAACACTTGGGGCTCATAATGAGGATCCTTCCTGACAGCAGCCAGGTTAAATCCTTTTGTGCCTGACAGGACAGTGGAGGTAAATAGGAAAGTAGAAGGGATTGGGATCAGGATTCAGGACACATGCTGTACATTCAAACCCACATCCTCATGGGCATAACATAATCATGTGTGATTAGGACAACTGACTACATCCAGAATATCGCAAACCGTAAACAATTTGATAATGCTTTGTCTGCAAATAACAGTTTTATATGTTTTTAAAACGCTCGATCATGTGCAAAAGTGGGGGCGTTTACACTTTTTCCTTTACAATGACCTAAGCCAATCATAAAGATGAACATAAAAAAATCATGGTAAGCATTTCCACATGATTAACTTGCTTTAATTCAGCATTATGCAATTCTGTTATTCCAATTTAATGTACTTACGTTGGGTCAACTTAATACTTAATGTATTGGTTGATTCAACTTATTTACTATGGTTGGGCACAGCTTAATTTAATATTGTCAGTGAATTTAAAAAGGCTCCCTGGTATGATACAGGTATTCAAATTCATAATATTCATTCATCCAATACAATAAAATGTATTTTAGTGTCACACTGATACATTTCTATACTATAACCAAGTATTAGCTATCAATAGCACTTATTAGCATCTTAATTTGTAAGATTTACATACTTCATCAACTAAAGCATACACTGTAATTGCAGAATCAGTTTTCAGGCAAACCAAATCTCCCCACTGTAATTTAAATGGTACTAATAATTGCAATGTAATTGGACATTAAACACAAATACACACTATCAAGTCTTCCCCTTTTCTCATTTTCTCAAAAACACATAAAATAACACTTAATTAAAAAAAATTATTCTCTCTTAATTTAGTCATATGCAAAGCATGCTGGGAACTAACAAGCACAGCCCAGTTTCAGTTAATGCAACACAAATAATTCATGTAATAATCCAACACAAACGGATTAAGCAAACTTAAATTTTACATAGAAATTGTGTTGGTTAAGCTCATTTTAATTAAGCAATTTGAACAAGCAGCAAAATTCTTTTTTTTTGAGCCTTAAAGGATCCACCCATTGAAAATCTGATTGTTTCAGACAGAGGGTCAGAACAAGACTTATTTTTTTATTTTTATTTTTTGCATACATATTTGTTTTGTTTTTTGTGCAAAAAAACCCTCAAGGAACATATTGAAAAAGATACACCAATCATGACCCCTTATAATATTATTTGAACTGTATTTTTGACCAAAGAAATGTAGGCTCAGTGAGCATAAAATACTACTTTCAAAAACATTTAAAAAATCATACCAAGTCCAACCCCAAACTTTTAAATGGTATGTGTGTTGAATTTATACACCAATTTTCAGAACTTTTCTGCTGATAAATAGCTGACAACGATCAGCCAGGCTGAAATAATAATAATTTTCAAGTAAAACTTTATGCTCTTTAAAAACATGTTGTATAGAGATTAGCAGTGATGCAACTGCCAAAATGACAGCGCTGTCCTTAGACGTGTTTGTGGGTGTTAGGCGTGAGCCCAGCAGCGAGCCGGTTGGAGGTGTGATTCCTGTTGTGTTTCTGAGAGCTGTATGCTGGAAGCATCTACAGCCCACGGAGTGCTGACCACAGGGATTTTCTCTGGCCGGCCGGGCCTCTCTTGGCACTATTGACCACCATCAGCCGGTGCAGAGTACAACATCTCATGGACAGGGAAATACTCATGCTTACGCCTTGGTCCCTCTATCCATCTCTCACACCCCTTTAATTAACTCGACCCGGAAAGCCTTATGGATGACACAAGCTTGGCAGCGTGGCTCGTTCCAAAAATAAGACTCAGTCAGGTTCAGAGATCTCCAAACAGACATCAGGGCGTACTGTGGCAGAGAACGAATACGATCCAACTGAGACTAGAAGGAATTTCGAAAGATTGGCTTCTCATACCCTATAATTAGGTCTATGTCAACCATATATCTCTATATAACATGGAAATACTAAAATCTTATCTTATAATCATTAAAATATCCATTTAACATGCTTGTCAGCTAATGGCATATACACAAATGAGATGTTTTAGTAAAAAGCTATAACTACATTCCAGGGATTTGGGATCCTGGCAAATCTTCCGTTTGGGTTTGGCATTGGCACCAAAACACATGCAGTGACGAATTTTCCATTGAAGACTATAAGCCTCCTAGAGCTGATTTGGTGGTCACTGTGGAGTGAGTTCTGGAGGATCAATCTGGTGCTCAGTGAGTCTTTCAGGACCAGCGTACTGTTAATAGTAGCTGATTTCTCTAAAGACGTCTTTAAACCATCCATTAGCATTCACAATCACAATCATCTCATTAGCAATTGCTTAGCCGGCATATAAAAATTAAAAATTGGGAGATTTCAAATCTGACATCCTTTCTCATGCCATGTCACATTAATTAATTTGATCAAAAAGTACAAAAAGCTGACGCTTTTCAGAATGAAAAAACAGATTGAGTGCCAGGAAAAATTAGGAGCTTAAAAAGTAAAGCACACAACCACTGAGTGATCCTCATTACTCTCTGGCAGAATTGACAACGCTCAGCATCATTTCAATCTCTCTCTTATTCACTTTGCTGTGGCTGAGAGGATTGTTAGAGCATTATTGGCAGATGCAGATGCAGCTTAGAAGGGAGAAGCTGATATCATTCTCTCTCTTTCTATCCAAATCTTCATAAGGTGCTGTGCATAAACAGAAGCAGCGTATCAACCCTCAGCTGACCTCACACCAGGAGTGAAGCCTGGCTTCAGAGCCAAGAATCAACAGTAGACATCCTGCTCGGCTACTCAAGCCCCATCTGTCAAAGTCAGAGAGTGATTTTATGAGTGTGCGTGAAGGGACTGGAACTCAAAATGAGGAAGAGGGCATGCTTTGAAATAAAATGTTCTTATTATTTCAATGCTGAAAAATCTGATGTAAATCCCAAAAGGCTGAACATGAGCTATGGCTGTTTGGTGAATTCAGATTCTAACACATATTATCGTGTGGGTAAGTGTGAATCAGAGAGTGTATTTGTGCGTCCTTCCTCACCTGCATTGGCAAAGAAAATGAGCTGAGAATTTTTTCTTGTCAGAGGGGTTTTTGCAGCAAGCTTCAGCAGTGCAATGCCAAATCCCACACATACAGTGTATCTCCGCATCAGAGCTTCATCAAAATGCCCAGAACTGCATGTGGTGTGATAACAAATACATTTGGGGGGGATTTCTTATGGACATTCTGGGGCTTTTGCTGCAGAAGCCCCATCTGCTATTTCCTCATTATAAAAAAGTCCCTATAAAATGTTAGTTTTAATTTACACAAAATAATTTGGTATAATTACCAGATTATTTTGTAGTAATCAATTTGAGTATCACCAAGGTGAAGATCAAGGTTTCCCAGGTTTCCCTTTTCTAAAGTACGTGTTAGTCACTTTGGATAATACATGATCTGCTAAAAGACTAATTAGCAGTTAGACAACACTTAAAGTCACCTAATTGAACATTACAGGCGAATGGTATGAACGGCACCATGTGGACAACATCATCCTTTCACAGCAGATGAGAGTTCATCTTGTTCCTCTGTTCACAGCCCAGCAGAATGAAAGCACAGTCTCTGCTGGCTTTTGTGCTGTGGTGAATGCTGTTGTTGTTGCCAGTAGTGCTCGAGCACAGTTTATAACAGCAGGCCAGACCTCACCTCTACCCGGTACATCCCCCAGCAGCGTATAGCCACTTGCAGAATCAACAATTGTACACAATGCATTGGTTAAGTCAGATCATTAAACCATGTTTTTGCAGTCCAACAGCACATTTAAATGACAGTACACACATCTAGAAGACACTGGCGGAGGAGGTGCAGTAACATTGCAAATTATGAACAGTCCTATTCTCTGCCATGACTTGCTGTTGCTTTCTCAGTTTTTTTGGGGTCAGCGTGCGCTTCATGGATGACCTAGATAGCACATTTGAATAGGGTCTCCTGAATTTGAGGACAGTTGCATCTCAATGCAGCAAATACTGCACTGAGATTTCCCGTAAACTATCTTTTCTTATCATGCTACACAGCATGTCGTCGTTAGGTCTGTGTTCAGCAGATAATTTAACTGAAACAGATACAAATTTAAAATAACAACAACTGACACTTTATATGCTTTATGCTCAACGCAGTTAAATTGCTCTTTAATTTGTTTGCCTTTTCATAAGACATATGATAATTCACTGTTTTTCTGAAATTTCAAATTTTAAACCTCTGGAGCTACTGGCATACAAACATTTTCCATCATTTTTCTGCCATTAGCCAATATATTTAATGGTCATTCAAAGTTCAAAAATGACAAACATTATACATAAGATGATACAACTGTAACAACTTCAATAATTGAAGTCTTCTGAACAGGGTTATTTTACTAAAACTAAAACCATAAAAACACTTTTTTTTGGAAAAAAAATTACAGTAAAAATGCAACAGTAAAAGTTTGTTAACCATGTTACCTTATATATGGTGAAAATTTTAAATGGTTTAACATCACATTTTATATACTTTACTACTACATATTTTACTGTAAAATAATTAAGGTTTTTGGAGGTATATTTTATGGTGAAAAGAAAACAGTAAAATGACATTCAAGTCCCAGTATGACACATCACATATGACTATATTTGATCAACCAGTTTTCTTTATCCTTTTTGTTAATGTAGATATAGTACATTTAGTTGCATTTTATGTTATTTATTAATTGTTTATTGCATTATTTGAATGCCATCTGTGTTACCCTGATGGTTTTGTTTTGTTTTGTTTTGGCTCGTCTCTCTATGACCCGCCATCTATGAGTATTGGTCATTTTTTTAAGGACATGGCTCCTATGTGGGTTTCTATTGTATCCACCTGTATTATCATGCATGGTTATCAGTTCAGTTTATAAAGCAGATTTTAGTATTCAAGTAGATAGAAATTATATATTTTGATGAAATATGGCAACCATAAGTTCCTGTTTTATTGTTATATACAGTGAATTATTGACAGCAAACAACATTGAGAATTATAGTGCAATCATCAGTAAATTTGAGAATTCCTTGTAAGGAAAGGTTCAGTTGAGGGTGAACATATTTATATATATCTATTCTATTAAAACATGCTGAAATAAATGGATAATTGCTGAAAAATCCCAGATCTAATTCACGTAACAATGACCCACAATCCGGCTAGGCTCAGAGCCACGTTCCCTTCTCCAGGCTTGTGTGTGCCTCCAGACAGCCCAACAGACAGAAATCCTCCATCTGCCACGGGCTGCCAAGCTTTGCCCACAGGCACTGCCCTGTTTGGCAGGGATCTAGGTGAGCCAGCAGCACTGACACAAAAATACAAATCTTTCAATGCTGCTACTAACAACCACTAGTTAGCAGCAGATGATAAAAACAAGTGACAGGAGGACTGGATCTGATTCCTTGAAACTTCAATGAGTGTGATGTTCTCTCACTCTGCTAATGAGGGAGTCCATGCTAATGCTGAAGTCTGATCAACAGGAGCAATTCAAGCCAATTCAAATTTAAATGGAACATACTGTGTATCCCCCAACTCGCCCTCTCTCTCTCTCCATCCTTCTCTGCAGGTCTTCAGAGTCAGGGGGTGTCCTTAGATGATCCCTCTAATCTCAAACTGCAGCGTCTTTCATGTATCTCAGCTCTTTCAGGTCTGATAATGAATCTACCTTGACTTAAAGATTGAAAGGCTGACTTTAATTCAACAGGATTGTGTGCTTCAGTAAGACCTTAAAGTATGGGGATGAGATGTACAGCAACTTATCATCCAGATGCCTACAGAGTTCAGAGCTTTAATCAGTCTTTTATTTAAGATGAGACAGGTTAGAACATTAAAATAGCCTCCAAAATCCAAATTCAGTATTGAAACTTTTAACAGAGAAAGAAAAGCTTACTCTGCAAAAAACAAAAACAAAAAACAATGCATTCTGCGTGCATAGCACTAGTAAGCCATGCAACACTGAAGAGAAGTGTGGTGTATGGGCACACAGAGGAAATGCAGCACTTACAGTAATCAGCAACTGCCTTCAGTCCTGGCCCAAATATTAAAATGTTTACAGGTGTGACTCATAGATGTCACTACATACTCAGAAAATCACATTATAAGGGAGTTTAATTTAGTCTAGACCTACTAAATGCATTTCGTTCCTTTAAGTGTTGCTCATCATTAGAGTGCAGACAATACTGATAATCAAATACCGATATTTGAATTCGGCCTTTATTTGTTTATTTCTGAGATAAGTGCAATGCTATAAGCTTGCAAATTTGGAAATGATGAGAAACTATGAAGGACACCATTAGCATTCATTGGTACAGTCAAAATGCCATTTACCCTAATGAAAAATAAACAGCCCTAAAAATATATAGAATAAATCAATACATTTATTTTATGCTATTATTAAGTATAATACAATTCATTTATGTACTTAATATAAATATCCTACAATTTTACTTTTGGTATTCAAAAGTCAATAAATTTAAAGTCTGCTGAATAGGTACAATGAATTCTAACCGGAAGTTGTGCTGAGGTCCAACTTTGTGCCAAAGTGGAACTATTCCAAGAATAATTTAGGTACACTTTAAAATAATTTGCATTTAAAGGCTATTATACAGAGATCATACAATACCCTTACTTTTAGTGATATTAAAACCCATTTTAGGCTTAATATTAAGAAATGCTACTAATTACACATTTGCATTGGAATCTTAGCATGGCATTAGGACAGTATTTCACTTTTTCAGGAAGTGAACATCAAGACATTTTATTTATTTACTTTACTAGACACTCAACTCGAGAACCCAAATTCAAGAACTCGAAGAGGATGGTTCAATGGTTTGTTCAATTGTTTTTAAAAGCAGTCCAGCATTCGTTCCTATCTTAGACACATCTCAGTGCTCTCAAGTGCATCTTAAAATTGTCAAAAGAATGTTGTTTGTGTACTGTAGATTTGCAAGTCTTTTGTGAATCTCTGGGTTCTTTTAAGGATAGACTAAACAAAAACAAGAGTCAAGACACATACGCAAAAGACAATCTGCATCACAAGACTCTCGTCATGAGATGGGAACACCATGACGTGCATTTACAACACATGCTGCAAGAGATCCCACAGAGAAGTCGAGTGTATGTGAGACCCAGGATCTGTGTTGCACAATAACACAATCGTCTGAAAAACTAACCTGCAGCCATTCTCCGCAAAATCTACAACCACATGCCTCAGGATGTGACATGGTGCAAGTGTTTCTAGAAATAACCTGCCACACTACTGAACAGGCGACTGGCTACTTCTAGATAGATCCTTATAGATCCTTATCCACTTCATCAAGAATGACAGGGACATTATTCATCCACGAAATTTGCAAAACAAATGATTTGTCTTTCAAGGCATGAAATTCAACAGTCTAAATAGAGCTGCTATTAGAATATTGGTGAAATCTGAATACGCTTTTCTAAAATGTATTCCTTAAAACTAACCAGTACTTATTTTTAATCGCTAGAAAGTAATCCATAAGTAGACCTATTTGGATTATTAGGATTTTAGTATGTACCCATTACAGACTTATTCTTATAGAGACATAGTTATTCATAAATAATAATAGTTATTATTCTTGAATTGCAACAAATTGCACATATGTAATTGAATGGAGATTTATGGAGTAATACTAAGTAACTACTGTACATGTAGGCTACTATAGCGTTAGGATTAGGGTTTAGTTTGGTTTAGGGTTAGTTACTATATGGCCAATCCTAACCATATAAGTACATGTAGTTAATTATTATTCCTCAGAACTTAAATGTATAATAACACAGTAATACTGACACCTTAAAAATAAAGTGTAGCCTAAGTAAAATGTTTTACTACATTTTTTACTGAAATAGTTACATTTCACTATTAGGAAGGTGACCAATAGCAATTAAAAGAACTACTATGTAAAAAGTACTAGTGACTTGATACTAGTCACTACTGGCTTTAATACTGTATTATTAGCCTATCTCTAAATTAATACTTGCTAGTTAAATTGAAAAAGATAGTCACTGGATTATTTACTAATACTTAAAAAGCATTAGTGACATGTTGAAGCAATAGACAAAAAAGATACAGCATCATGTTTAAAAACACAAATAATAAACAAACAACTTCACTACTTTGCCCATCATTATTCGGATCTGTCACAGCAACTTCCTTCCACAAAGCACTGTGTCTAAGTCTTTGTTCTAACAGAGGAAATGTATATGCACTTAACTGATGAGGAACAGCACCACACATGCTGTGCGTTGCAGCCCAAACTGACCTTGTAGCAAATGATCAAGCTTTTGCTCCACAATGCTGACACACTGAAACAGAGATGCTCCGCTGGGGAAAGCCTCACTGTCAGTGTCACGTACAATGAACTGCCTAGTGCTGGACGCCTATTATGTTGCATTCACGGGGAAACCTTTCAGCAGCATAAGCAATAAATTCACAAAATGTGAAAAGAAACCTAAAAAGCACGTTACCTTGTTGTGGTTTCAGTAAAAACAGTGAGGCTCATTTTCATCGCCGGTAGTTGATCCGACCGTGGCACGTTCAATGTGTGTTACGGAGAGTAACAAGGTTTGAACGAAGAGTTGACGGTGTTCGAAAAGCCCCGCCTCTTTGTGTTTCTATTGGTTCATGTTTCCTGTCACTCAAGCGTCACCGGAGCAAAGCTGTGTATGCATGGCAACTGCGTTCCCAATACCGCTTTTCTTAGCCAATAGAGAATGGTTCAATTTCAAGAAGCAACGCCCACTTCTCACGGACAAGAGTCATTGGATAAAGTGTTTGTTAATCAACGTAAGGCTTTACTAAAGGCGGGAACCCTTGAGTTCAATTATTATAATGTATGCAAATGAATTTTTTCAGACATGCATCATGAAAAAACACTGTTCAAATCTCAAAAAATGTAAAATCAAACAAAAAATGTGAAATCGTCGAAATCGCTAAAATGTAAAAAAAAACAAAAAAACGAACAAACAAAAAAAAAAATTTAGTTCTATTTAATGCCCTAAAAATTCTATGCTGATTTAGGTCATTTTACATAATTCCAGCCTCTGCATGATAAAAACACAATATTATATACTTGACCAAAATCAGAATAAACACCGCAGATAGACCACATGGCAATTTCTCAGTTTGTTTATAGAAGCCAATCAGTCCCAAAGTAAAGTTTGCTCAAGTCCAAGGATGCACAAATGGTACATATTTAATCAAAACATGCCATTACACATGTCATTCTACAGAAATGTGATTCTTGGAAACAGAAGGGGAAGATCTGCGCTGCGCAAAAGGATGCGGGACTGGGTCAGAAGGAGGAAAGAGAAGCTCAGGAGTGGGTGTATTGTAGTCTGGGTGGCTCTTGCTTCGGTGAGCTGTGACATTGTCTCTCTTTTCAAAGCGACGACCGCAGATCTCACAGGGGAACTGGTAGGTGCTCTCTGCATTGTGCTTCCGCATATGCCAATTCAGAGAGGCTTTCTGTCGACAGGTAAAGCCACACACCTCACACCTGAAAAAGAGATAAGGGGTGTGTTATATCCAGAGCTGAGAACTGTAGTAACAAAGCCTTGAGCAGTTGTTGCGCTAAATATTGAGGGAATGTTCATGCAAAAATTTGTTTGGGATGTATGCAAGCTTTGGTATAAACAAAGGGCCTAGTGCATGTGTGTGTGTGGTGGAACTCATACTGCAGTGGTTTCTCTCCAGTGTGTATCCTGCGGTGGATGATCAGGTTACTGCTGGTTCGAAACGCCCGGGCACAGAACTCACAGATATAGTCTCTCTGATCTCACAGACACAAAGAATCAAATAGAGAGAACCATGTTATACCACAAGTACATTATAGTTTACAGTATATAAAATCAGATACAATAAAATGGGAACTTTTTTTGAGGATTTTTTTTTCACTGTGTCCACTTTTGCATCTACTCAATTTGGATTCTACATGACTTCAATGAAATGTAAATTAATCTGCACCAAAATACAGTAGACCAGACTTTGATAAGACACCAACAATCAAAGATGATTTTTTGGCACATTCGTTTCAGCCTTTTTGAATGGAAGTTCCCCAAACCAGAAGTGCCACCCATAATTCAAAATGCCGTAAGGTCGTCAGGAATAAGGTGGACATGGACTGAATACTCACTACTGTGCAACTTTTCATGTTCCTTCAGATGCTTCTTGAAGTTGAATGACTTGCTGCAGGGGGGATGCGAGCAGGTGAAGGTCTTCTGCTGGAGATGCTGGTACTTGACATGATGCTGAGGAGAGGAACAGATTGTGAGATGCTTTTCCATCCTGACTCAGTGTTGATGCTTTTCCATTTAACCTTGCAATCAACGTAATTCTCTTTTAAATGAAGTTGCAATCAATGTAATTGTGTTTTAAATAAAGTTTCAGATCAGTGCAGAACAATGGGAAATGTTTAGTAGCAGTAAAGACAAATGAATGTGTCATGGACAGTCAATACTGACTCAGCACTCACATTGAGATATTGCCGACTAGAGAAAATCTTATCGCAGCCTCGAAACTCACAAGGCAAAATCACTTTGGATGTTGATTTTCTGTAAACACAGAGATCAGTATCATGTAATATGACGTCAACATACAGTATGATACAATAATTGGACATCACATCATTCAAAATAAAACCATGAAAATATCACCAAATAAATTACTGTTCTAATATTTAAAACTTGTATAACTATACATATTGTTTATATAAATACAGTAAATACTTTATAAACAATATTTATATTGGTAAAATGAAAAAAACAAACCGTTTTCTCTTTCCACCAATCTGGGACACATCATCTTTCAAAGACTGTGGACTGGACAGAAAATAGTAAAGAGCTTAAGATTTTATTGAACTTGCTAGAAATCCTAAAATATGAAAGTATAAAAAAACATCTGTAGTTAGAAAAATCACCTGTTATTTTCAAGTGTTCCTGCCTTTTTGTTGGTGTTGTGTTTCTCAATAGGATCTGCTCTACTCTGGATCCCTCTGTTGGTTAAATTTAGCACTGCAACTTCCTCATTGCTAGGAGACAGAGACTTGGCTTAACGTATGTCTAATTGGTTCATTAA
>JAOTRC010000007.1:9831958-9850796 GCA_027497675.1 Cyprinella lutrensis | reverse complement strand
GATGCTCTTTTTACAAGTTTAAGTAGCAACAAGTAAACTACTATACCACCCCTTCCTCAATGATCACAGCCCGCATTCTGCAGCCACCTCCACTTGGCTGTTCCCCCTGTCTTTGATCAAAGCCCTCCCACACACACACACACACACACAACACACAGCTGCCCATGTGTGAGCTTCTGCCTCACTCCCCCCAAAACCCCTTAGATCACCCCCAGAGAGTCCTCAGGGTGGGATAGCTGTGTTTGTGCAGTTGGGTGCAACGGATTGAAAGAGAGAGGGAGAGATTGCCAAAAAGCTTGTGTGTGCAAGAGTGTGTTAGTGCTGGTAGCAACAACAGACTGAAAGCAAAGGAGTCCTTATGTGTGTGTGTGTGTGTGTGTGTGTGTGTGTGTGTGTATGTGTGTGAGAGAGAGAGAGGGAGAGCGAGAGAGCGAGTTTAATTTTGTTTTGTGTACATGATTAAGTACACAGACTTTCAGATGTTTAGGCAGACCTTTTTAACACACAAACAGACAAGACCACAAATGAAAGCCTACAAACCCGCTGTCAGTAAACATATGTGAAATGTATAGACACATGGCAACACCTGTATGCGCTTATTGTTCTGGAACGGCCCTCTGATATTTCACTTGACCTGACATTGTAACTGTTTCTCTGATACATTAAGCATGTCTGTTAAAGTGCTGTCACTCAGCCAACAACATCAAATTATTGCTAACTCCAATAGGTTTTAAAGATGTGGCACAAAATCTTAACATTCAGAATTATACATTAAACATTAATATTTAATTAATATAAAAAATATAAATGTCCTTTAATTTAAGAAAATTCTTAATAGCAATCAAACAAACTTTTTTGTAAAGCACTTTAAAACCACTGAAGTGGAACGAAAAGTGCTGTACAGAACTATGAATAAAATACATAAAATACATACATTACATATAATACAAAAATCAAGAAAGCAAAAATAGCCATAGAAACACTGTAAAACATAATCATGATTTTAACGGTAAAAGACCGTTACATTGTGAAAAAATATTGTTGGTTTAACTTAAAGTAAGTAAGTAACCTGGTTGCCTTAAAATTTTAACTTGATTGAACTGGAAAAAGTGAGTTAATACAATGAATAAGATTCATTTAATCATCATAAACTCAAAATAATAAGTTATCTCAACTAAATAAATTATTCAAATTGATTTGACAAAAGAAAAAATGTTGTGATAACAAATCTTGAAAATATGTATTTTTTTACAGTGTAATTGTTAACAGAAAGTTTCCATACTATATACGGTAAATAACTGTTATATAATTTTACGGTAAAATACTGTTAAATTTACTGTTTTTGGGGAAGTGAAAAAGAACAACTCATTGTATAATTTACAGTGAAAAAAACGTAAATTGACATTCACACAATTCCTTGTGTGACATTTCACATTTTATTTATTTTTGTTGAAATAACTATGGTTCCTCATTGTTTTTACATGTAATGTTGTTAAATTAATGTTTGTTGCATGGTGTGTTACCATGATGGTGTTTAATGTTTGTGTGAATGATACTGTGCAGCTTCTTTATATAAGTATTAGCCTTCTTATGGAAGATTGCTTGTGATGAGTTTTGATCGCTCATGTAACTGGTTGTCAGTGTATTAGATTGGTACAAAACAGATATACTGTATATTTTTCAAAAGGTTACCAAATCTACATTTTATCAGAAAATGAAATACGGTTTATTACTGTAAATTTTAAGCTAAGTCTGTAAAACCATTAACATTCCTACCATATTTTTAATGGTAAAGTTCTGGCAACCACAGCTGCCGTTTTTTTTTTTTTTTGCAGTAAAAATTACGGTTTTATTTTTTACAGTGTAAATTAAATAAGGTGGACAAAGGGTGGATCTTCAGAAGCGATTTAAAATAAAAGGACAGCGAAGAGGCTTGTATTATTCTAATGGAATAATATTCCTTTCAAATTCTTAGCATTTCTAAAGCATTTTAACAAATGAAGTCAGTTGTGCTGAAAAGTTGCTTCTCCTCCTCTCTAGGCCTGCACAGCCATGGTCAGTGAGCAGGGCAGTCGCTAGTGGGGTAAAAGATGGTGACGATTCTATAATTCATGTCCATTTTTGTCTAATTTAGAGATTTTTGCTATTTCGAGGTGGGATGTGTCACATGCTAAAATGCAAGGAGACAGGATAAGCTCACTGCAGGAAATCTGCATAAGGATAATGATTGTAGAGGTTCACTGAGATGAAGGATGATAACTGACTTTTACTGACTCATCAATCACAAAAATCTCTAAAAAGGATAACAAATGTAAAATGATAATTCTGATACATTATGATTCAAACAGCCGTGAAAAAGCATCAGCGGGCCATACAGTAAGACAAAACGCACACATCACGAGCCTGTCGTGAAAACATGGCTATTTTCTTTACATCTCAAGGTTGTTGTCACAGCTCACTTATGGTTGAGATCAAAGCAGGGCATCCAGAAAACTGCCCAAAGGCTGAAAAGCTGAAAGACAACCATCAGAGGGAAAGACAAAAGAGGAATGACACATGGCCAGTCATGTCTGCACCCTCTCCAATATACAATACGCCTTATGCCAATGAGATTCCTCACACAGGCCTGATTTCCACAAACTCCATGTGTTTTGCCACAATAGTGGTTGCGCAGGGTACAAGAATTTCACAAGAACACAAACTGGCTGTGTTGGTTTTTAGGCATCGTCTTTGTGCTTCTCAGAAGCGATCAGATGTTTTTAATGAAACAAGTCTCACAAGAAGTAGCCTTCAGCTGTTTTGCCGTTACAAACAGAGTTTTACCAATAAAAAAATAAACAGATCGATAAATTTTGTCCAATTTAAAGCACAATGTGGAAAAATTACAGGGTCTAAAATCCAGTCTAAACTGCAAAATAAGCGCATAATAAAAATTATTGCACATCAATAAATCTGACACGGAGAGTTAACCTTGCCATATTTCTATTATTAGATCTAAAGGTAATAAAATGCGCAAAGCATGTTATTTTAATTTACTACCAAGCATTTACACTACACAAAGAACAGTACAATGCGAGCCTTTTGCATGAAGATGGAAAGCGTATTCATCCATAATGCATGATGTGACGTTAGCTGGTTGCTCATTCCTTCCAAATGTTTCATGTGGTTCTCCTGACTCTCTTCAAGTCCTGATACCAGACAGACAGACAGAAACTCGTGAAACTCTAATCCCCCTGCCTGTTTATGTAAGCTCCTGCCAGTGCTGTTAAACAGCCTCTTATTTTTGGTTCAACCTGTGGAGAGGCCAAAAACTATTCAGCTGGTCTGAGAAAGAGTGTGGCCATGTGATTATATGAGAGGGTTGGAAGAGGAAAAGAAGCTAACAAACACTAAAACATTTTATTCTGCTTTTTGCTACTTTGCCATCTGCTACTATCTTGAAATGCTCCTCGTTTTATAATGTCTGATGATACTATAAATAAAACCACATGGATTTTATTAATTTGCTGCGGGCAACACAATAGCATAGCATGTTCATTTGTGGCCATTCTCAATGTGTTGTATAAGACGGCATGTGATAGTTTTAATGCATGTAACCGCAATTGCCACGCGTTTGGCTTTACCCAGGACTGTTTCTACCTCAGTTCCAACAAGTTCACTTTGATTTTGGAGGTGTAAAGAGAACTAAAAACTATACTGAAAGGGTTTGTTCACCTACAAATGAAAATGATCCCATAATTTACTCAACTTTAAGCCATCCTAGGTGTATATGAGTTTCTTCTTTCAGCCAAATACAATCAGAGTTTGAAAAAATCCTGGCTTTTCCAAGTGTTATAATGGTACTTTGTTTTTTGAAGCCCCAAAGTACATTAATCCATCATAAAAGTAATCCATACAGCTCCAGGGGGTTAATGAAGTCCCAGTAAAGTGGAGTGATGCCTTTTTGTAAGAAAAATATCTATATTTAAAGGTCCGCACCAAGAAAAAAGTTGGGAAAAAATTTTGTTCGCATTTCTTATTTTCTTATGTCGCTATAGTAACCACAATCAATGTATTTTTTCTTTCAACACATCCCATAATTTTTAAAATATCAGCCTATACCAAATGGTTGAGATGTCACTTAATGGTAATAAATGGTACCGGAATTCATACACATACTTTCCTTTCTCTCACTCTCTTATAGCTAGCCTGCAAAAAGTGTATCCATTCGTCCTAACTGGGCTCTTTCATATATAGCGCCAAAATGGTTCTTTCATATAGCGTTGTAAAGTCCATTGTAAGCTAACTGTGTAGAGACTGTTCATATTAATAAACCGATTCACAAAAAAGATTTACCGATTGGCATCCCATGACTGCATATGTGCAAATTCGGGTTGTGGTGGTGTTGTATTTCAAGTTGTAAAATGGATACTGTCATCCTAATTGAGATAGCCTAAGCTAAATACTTTTTCCGAAACAGTCGCTTGACAGTATTTAAAGTCATACTTCAAATCATGGTTAGCTTGTAGCTTGACAAGCTACAATTTCAAAGTAGCTTCCCGTACACTGGTTACGACCACACACACCCCTCCATTGTCTCATCAAGTCTATGTCTCCTGATTTAAGTGTTGAGAGAAACCTTACAGATAACAAAACAAAGTACTATGGAATATAGCCACACTGGCTGAATGTCATTGTGGGATTTCAAGGTATTCAAAAGCTATAATGCCGTCAGCACTCAAAAAGCTTCACGGCTGATAGGAGACCAGAAGCCGGCGTTTGGACTGAATCGCATGACATCTGCAACCTCTGAGTCCTGTAAATCGAGCAAACAGCATCGGGACAGTCAGTTCACTGCAAATACATCAGTAAAACAGTGTAAAACTGTGAGATATACTGCTAATGGGAGAAAGGCAAATGGATGAAAAACTTGGAGATGGAAAAAGATGGAAAGTGGGGGATGAAATGTGAGGCCTGTGACACGGAAGAATGTAAGGCTTTCCCAGAGCACAGGGAATGGTAACAGCATCTATAAATTTACTTACATTTCTCATGGGTAGATATATCAGATGTTCTAAACTATCTCTACACAAAAACAGACACACACTGACATAGTCTAATGGCATTTAACGCACATTCTACTGTGCTGATGAAACAGCTTCGTATGGTATCTTTTTGGGAAACAAATCTCAAACGGAAAACTATCACAGCAAGGAGAACTTATCTGAAGTACATTTGTGATTATCTTATACAACGTGTGAGCATTTTTAAACAGTGAAAATAGCCTCAAGTTAACCAAGAAAGCTCACAATTAACATTAATATAATAAACTGCAAAAAAAACCTTAGTGCTAACTAACTTTACGTTCAGCTTTACAATTTGCAGGTTCACAAAATGGCTAAAAAGTGCACAGAAAATGTTTCTTATATGGAGAATGTCAGTAACCAGACAAAATCTGAGAAGAAAGTGGTTGTGTCAAGTCAAGTTCAAAGTCAGGACCTATACTAACTCCTTACCAAGCTTTTAGCTCATTGGTCAATTGATTCAGAGAGCAGGCATGTCAACTACAAACATCTATATTACACTAATACCCAAATATCCAAGACTTGAATAGAATAGCGTTGGATGATCATGTCTAAAATAAAATAAATGTATGATTTGTTTATTTTTCTTTTAAATAATTAAATAACTCAAATTTAATTAAAACATAATTATTTCATACAATCATTTTAATTTGTTTATTTTTCTTTTAAATAATTAAATAACTCAAATTTAATTAAAAAAATAATTATTTCATACAATCATTTTAATTTCATATTTGATTTATATTTATCATCATATATTTTTATTTTACATTATATATTTTACCAAAGTGGCATTCTTCTAAAAGGTTGTCCCATTGAGAGACATGCAATATGCTCACTGTGTGTGGTCATTTTGTGTGGTTATTAGTCATTCTAACAGATGCAAAGTGTTTCCCTCGCTAGGTTGTTTTATAAATTGTTAGCATACACTGCTTCACTGGAAAACGCATCAAGCTACGAACACATATGAGAGAGTCTTATAGGTAATTCAAATGAAAAGTCATCAATAAAATAAATATTACTCTTAGACATTACACCCCAATCCCTTCCTTCATCTTATCATCAGTCCTTCTCGTTTCCTTCCTATATGTTTCTTCTGGCATTCTCACATGCTTGCCTGTAAATCAGAAAAAAAATCTACAAGAAACAAGCAACTGTATTAACAGATGGACATAGTCAATAAAACACACACAAATCGTGTCTCTGACACATCTGTTCCCCAGCATTAGAGTAATTTCCTCGCTGAAGAGACCTGGGACAGCAGTGATGGAATGGAGGGGGGGGGACGTTGGGCTCGCCCATGAGACCTCTCATCTTTCAGTGGGAGTAAGTAACTCGGCTAATCCCTCTTGGACGTTCTTGATGAACGAGCATCATTTGCATGATCACAACCGGCCCTTCATTGTTGAAGGGGGTTGTTCTGGACACATAGAAAGTCTCCTTGTCGTTTTTTTTTTTTATGACACATTTGGCACAGGGCTTTGTTTACTCAATTAAGGTTCTATTTCATAGCATGCCACCCCAGATGCTTTGTGTCCATTTTAAGCTAAAACAACACAATAAATAAGAAGACACAAATGTTGAACCGTAAAACACACATATTGTTCTCTTTCACTACACTCACTTTGACAGTAAAGACATTAATGTGACACAGACCCCACACCAGCAGCTGAACTGGAACTATGGCTGACCTCAGCAACACAGTTAGCTTACAATCCATACTGGAACCCTGCATGGCGGAGCGGCTCAAAGCAAGGAATTTCCCATGATTCAAACGCTCCCATTCGAATCACTGCAGCTCTCTTCAGTCATGAGTCATTACTGGCTTTTCTACTGAAAACTTTTGTGCTATTAAATGCATATTAATAAACCTCATTGGGACATGATCTCAAAGCACTGGTGGTACCATGCTGATAAAAGCTGATGCTGTCTTTGGAAAAGGCACAAAACAAACAAGCTGAATTACACCCCATTGTTTTGACCCATGCATCTACTATATCAAAATTCCACTAAATTGGCCAAATGTCCTAATATTCATAATAATACAGGACAGTGTTTTTCTGGATGGTCATTTCTGATGTTTCACACTTGGTGTATGTGCAGGTGTATCTGTATATTTTAATGTAATATAGAAATTCTAAAAAGGATATTATAAAAACTGATGTAAAAATGAAAAAAAAAATAAAAAAATAAAAGGAAATAGTTTTAAAAAGAAAAAATATATATATTTTTAATTATATATTCAATAAAAAAAATTCTCCAAAATAAGTGTTGGAGTATTAACTAGGCTATCAGGACATCAGTGATGTGTAAACTGAATTTGGCAACAATACAGTGAATTATAGTAAAATTATTGAATTTTTTCATAGGAATCATAAAAAATATACATTTTCGATTGTATATACAATTAAAATTTCCTTTTTTCCCCAGAATAAGTGTTGTAGTATAACCATCAGGAGAGCAGTGATGTGTGAACTGAATTTGGCAACAATACAGTGAATTACAGTGAACATATTGTTTTGTATTTTTATACTGCATTTCTATAATTTTTCATTTATTTTATTTTTTATGTATTAATATTATCATCCAATATTGTACTATTATATTTTATTTTATTGCAGTTTTATTGCATTTATTGCAGATCCACCTGCAAACTGACACCCGTTGAGTTCTTGTGAAGCATACAGTCTAAATCAAATGAGCTGATTCTCTTTGTTCTTGCATTCTTTTACTCATAACTGCATGCATCTGATGTGCATATGTGCTTTCACTTGATAATCCACCGATTCTGCTCCTTTCGCAGCAAACATAACCACATTTGTAATACACGGTTTCCGCAAAAGCTGGTGAATGACAACAGAAATATTACTGAAGTAAGAGGCATTTAATCATGCTCCGGTCCTCCACTGTGTAGTCTGCAGGAGTGGCCTTTAGACAAACAGTCACCACATGCTTAACTTTCAAATAAGCCATTATAGATCAAAGGCCATGAATGTGATTAGAGAGTGTGGACACTCTCTCTCTCTCTATCTCTCTCTGTCTGTCTGTCTGTGTGTTTAAAGAGGCCATTTCTTTACAGTAACCCTTGCCTCCACCTGCTTTTTTCCCCTCACAAAGTTATTAGAACAAAATATATCATGTAAGATACAAGCTGACAGACCGACAAAAAAATCTTTGTAAAGCGAAATAGCAAAACATCAAACAGATTTAATCAGAAGAGGTCGATAAGCATCCAGCCTCGGTTAATTCTCAACAAATTATCTAATCCAGATGTTGCACTTTGAGTGTAAACACAGTACCCTGCAGAATCATAAAACAAATAAGCATGAAAAGGGTTTAGAGTTTCAAACAGAGCCTAACCCGGCTCGAGACCTTTCCACTGCAAGCCCCACCACCCTCCCTCCTGGCTTGGCCTTTTTCAAACAGGAAAATGTAAATATGGTAATATTTAGCACGTGTTCTAAAACAGATCGGTTTTCTCAAGCAGGGAGAAAAGGAAAAAAAAGGAAAAACAGGCCCACACACGATCCCAGGCCTCCCCACGTTTACTGTGTGTTCCTGTTTGGTTCTGCAGAGATGTGCTCTGCGGCTTGATTCTGTTCGCAAACCGTCCCGCCCAGATCTTCCACGCTCCAAAACCTCATCTGGGCCAGTGAAAGTGTCTAACACCACAACAAACTCAACAATAGAAAAACACCACACCAACAGGTCTACTAATCTACTCATGCAAAAGGATAATGTTTCCAAAGACCAGGGAGGGGAAAGCGAGTGAGAGCGAGAGAAAGAAAGGGAGGAGTGAAAAGGGAAACACTCAAGACATATGGATGTGTTTAAGGACCACCAAGGAAGGGAAACTTGTGCATTTTCGCATAAACCCAGATAAACTCCAAATATGTAATTACACGGGGTTTAGGGCTTGTCTGTTGACAATTCATTCAGGAATCTTATGGCTTTTAGTGTACAGAGACGCGGCTCCGTGATGGAGCTCGGTGCCTGATCTGCATTCTATGCTTGATCACTTACAGCCAAGGAGCGAGAGAGCGAGTGAGAGAGACCACTCCTGTTTGGCAGAGCAAGAAGAAAGGAGCGAGAGGAATGGCTGAAAGTACATAAAAAGAGAGGAGGAAAAACGAGGACCCCCATAAAATACCTGCAGCACGTTTTAAAACTTTCATCGCGTCTAGTATTTATAGTGCTTCGATTCCATGTCAGTGTTTGTAGCCAATTTGTTGTGTTCCAATAAATAGACTGGCCTATTTATCAGCAGACCACATGGCAGCCATTTATGGCGGCTAATGAGAGGCAGATGTGCCGTGTGTATATTTTCACATGCAGGTTTGACGCGCTGACAGCCCCGGACAGATAGCTGAGATGTACGGCCTCGGCCCTGACTTCCGTATCAGCTGCGCACAGCCACCGTGATTTCCACTTGGTCCCTTCCACAATGACTGATGATTGTATTAATGTGTTCATTCCAGACCGTTTGGTCCGTGGACACTGGAAAGATTTTCTTTGGCAGGCGTGACGAGCGTACGCAGCCTAAACAACTTCAAAGCGTCTTCGCTCTAGAGAGGGGAGGATCGTGTAATCTCATACACATCTGCGCTATCAAACTGTGATGTAACATGAATCATAATTTGGAGGGACTTGGCCTGGCTCTCCCTCACACGTCTTGAGAAAAGTGCATTCATGCACCGCAATCTATGTGTGTGCGTGCGTGCGTGTGTGTGTGTTGCCAATTACCCCGGCTATAAATACAAGAGCCCCATCCGTCACCGAGTCTTTGGGTGGCTGTTGCACCACCCTAATTGGTTTCAGATGGTCCCCCAGATTTCTCCGCTTGCAACAGCGCCGTCACACAGCCTGTGTGTGAGAGAAAAGCCGCAGGGCAGAGCGAACAAGGGAGGGAAAAAAAGATGAGTGACAGTTCAGAAGTAAATATGGGTAGAGGACAGGAATAAACAAGGAGACCGTCAAAGTTCCTCTTCCTTTCTTCTCCAAATCCGCGCGCTCCAGATCCTCTGTGAGCCAGATCCACAGGGGTGGGATAAACGGTTTTAGGCTCAACTATAAATGTTCTGTTTCCTATTTTGTAAAAGTTGTTTTATGTGATTATGTTTATAAATGGTAATCTTTCCTTGAAGAGAAGAGGCTTGTTGAATGTTACGCATCAGCCAATACAAATTGTCTCTAGGGTGAGCTTAGCATCAGAAAGGGACCTTTTATTAGGACCAGAGAAGTAAAGAGACGTTCAACATATTGCTGGCGCTGCGGTACGTGCAGGTGGGGCTTTATCTGAAATAAACAAAGGAATGAAAGATCTTACTTGTTTCAGGCAAAAGCAAAAATCAGAGGTGAAACAATTGACTCCCGTTCAATTCATGAGTGTGAACTTGAATTGAATTGCCACACAATATACAGGAAGGTGAATTAAAAAAATTGACTGGAAGTGGGATTTATTTAACTGATAAAATTGAAAAAGGTTAAAAAAATATATGTATATAAGTCTTGCACCCTGGTCTGTCCATCTATTTCCTTACATGTTCAAGTCTTTTCAAATAATTTTTAAAGCTTTTAAACTTTTAAGTTTGGACTAACTTAACTGTATTGTAATAAAATACAGTCACATGATTTTTTGAATGTCAGTTCATTTTGTTTACTACCTCAATTACAATTCAATACAAATTCAGAAACTTGTCCATTCTCAGATCAATTTCCTAATACCCAAATAAAATAAAAAATGTAAACAATAATTAGAATATTGATAATCAAATCATCTATCATTATAGATGTTTGTTCACTTTGTTTTCCTTTGACGTTGCGCATTAGTCTTGTGAAGACAGTGTTGCAATGCATCTAGGCAGCAAATTGTGTGGCTTCCGATTCCCTGGATTACCTTCTTTACAGGTTATAGATGTCAAACTATGTGTGTGGTCATGCCACGCACCCTGGGGATATCTGATCAATTGACATCTATTAACACTAAATTAGTATTGATCACAAAGCTGGAGGACGCAGATCCTCTGACAGCTGGCCAGAGCAAACACTGAAAGTACCCAAATGACTTTCAACTGTTGTGGAACACAGATAGCATGCATGGGAGATAGATTGAACAGAGAAGGAGCTGAATTAATTGAAGATCCGGATGTAAACCCAAATATCAAAACTTGTTTATTTGATTGGAGTTGATTTTTGAATAGTTTCTGTGACAATTAATTCATTAATGTGGGTTTGTTATGTTCTTATTTAGCCAAGATATTGTAATATTTCACTAATTGTAGCTCAAATAAAAAAAACACAATACTGATAAATATAAATAATCTTGGGGTCTATCCAGACAACTTTAGAAAAGAGGCATCAGTCCAGTTATACTTGACTTCACATTTGCGTCAGGTGAGCGACTAGATGACAATAGAATGGACTTTTGGGCGAACTCCATATGCCAATTAGGGCCATTTGACATCAGGCAGCCTCGTACCCCGGAGCCCTAAACGGCAATAAATCCATTAAATCCCGCTCATTAAAGCACTAGGCTCATTAAGTCCGAGCGGGAGAGGGAGGAGCAGCGCGTGAGGAACTCTCTGCATGCGCACCGACACACAGTCATTAAAGCAAGCTGAGATAATTACGGACGCCTGTTGTTAGCTAATCAAACCATGAACATCAACATCGACGCTCTTTGGTAACGCTACTGTGGTTATACTAAACTGAGCAATATAGCCTATTACGCCAATTTACATAACGTTACGCCAAACATTACAATTTCATTAAAAGAAAAACACTAAATTAGAAACGATTTAGACGTAGACAAGATTCATCAGTCATGATTCATCGGGCGTTGTTAAAGGGCCGTTGGAAACCTGCATGATTGACATTCTTCCACAGGACACATTTTCAACACTGTCTTCATTGATTTTAACATTAAAGCATTAATAATAGCTATTATTGATAATAATAATATTACAAATAAATTAAATTATAAGGGAGGCAAAAAAATCAACATCTAGGCCAGACCGTTCTCCCTAGGCCTACCACAGATGACATCAAAACAATGATATTGTTGATGTCTATATATCGGCTTACACAGGAAATAGACTATTTCGTTCAGTTTCCCTAAAAAATCCATAGGGATTCCATACTTTGAAAAACTGCCCAAAATAAGACAAACAACAAGAATGTAACCATTGTTTAAAATGAGGGTTTTCTGTTTTCCAATGACGACGGGCGACTTCAAGTTTAGCTTATAATAAACAGAAGATCAACATTTTCTTACCAGAGCTGGTTAAAGTGCAAGGTACAGGGAAAATATTTCATATATAAAGTTTATGACATTTGGGGACATTTTGTTTTAACTAGTGCTAAAAAGTGAAAGTCTACAACCTTTTCCCAAAAGTTGAACTTTGGGACACTTCCAGAAGTAATTAAATAAATTTCCTGTCTCTTGATTGCATTTATACAATGAATGGGGATGTTGGGATTAAATTGATGCAATTTCTGAGTTATGTTATAATACACTTGTTAAGTTTAAACCTTGTGTGTTTGGGCCTTTAAGCAGATACTCTGCCAATCATCTTCTGTTATAATCTCACTTACATCTTGACTGGGCAAGATATTTTTAAACGTTGTACCCTATGGCTTTTATGGTAGCCTATGACTAAAAATCACTACAATGTAATGTACAAATGTACAAAGTGTAATGTACAAAGATATATAGATTGATAGATAAGCCAAATGAAAAAAATGGCATTGTGAAAGTGTGAAGTAAATTAATGCATGTTTTTATCCAATAGTAGAGTGAATACAATCCTTCCAGAAAGTATCATTTAGGAGTCAGTCTGGCTGTAACTCTAAAATCCAATTATAGAGTCCATTAACATTTATTGCAATATTCATAAAGCATTGTGACATTTAGAATAGTGCCAGCTGAATCTTATTAAGCACGCTTCACACTATATTCTTTATGAGGGGTTAATGCTTTTTCTCAGCCATTCACATTAAACAGTGTTGATGCTGCTTGCTGTAGTTTTAGGAATGGAGAATCATTCTGTAGAGTAGAGAATAGAGAGAGAGAGTGAGTGATTGGGATGAGAAGGAGAGAAAGGAAAGCAAGAGAGCAATGGAAGGAAGAGAGGTGGCTGCAGGTTAAGGAGAGCCGAGTGTTTGAAGTGTGAGCTCTCATCTGGATGAGCATGTGCTAAACCTTTGCAAACCCGTATCGCACAAGATCAAATATTTATATATGCTATTGTCTAATGGAGAGCTCTGCGGCGAGTGCCTTAATTTGTTTTCCTCTGCCACAAATTAATTCCGTCCTCATCATCAGTGTCCTGCTAGGTGACTGCGATTATCTCAGCTCTATCATTGGACGGCTGATCAAGCATGCTCTCCAGACATTTTAATGGTCAAACTCCACTTTACAATTACTTCTCATCTGATACGCACATTTCCATAGATTAAAGGTGAGGCAGAAACACTTGAGGGAGATGCAACTATCTCTCTCTCTCTCAGTTCTCCCTCCTCTACATTTCTCTACTCACTCGGTTTTCCTTTTTTCTCTCCTCCATCAACTCCCCCTCTCCCTTCTTAACATTGCCATAATGAAGAGGCAGATTAAAGGAACATCTACATAAGAGCTTATCAACCCAAGAGCTTCACAATTGAAACCATAAGTACATATATTTTCTCTATAAGATGTAATGTACAGTTAAAAAGCCAATCATCAGAGGGATAGAAAGGAAGCGAGCAGCGCACACACAGCATCAGGGACGTCACTTGGTGTAAACAGATGTAAAGCAGAAATGTGCTAGTAAATGTTTGGCCCCTCCGCAGCAATACAGACTGAGTGTTAGAGCCTGATTGTGCTGCTATTACAGGCAAATGACAGCACTTCCGTTCTATCACTGAGCCCATAATAATCAAAGTCATTGATGACACTGAGAGAAAGAGAGAGAGAGAAGGGCCAGAGTCAGGGGCTCTCAGGCACTTCTGCTGTCACCTCTATCATGTTGTCATAAGTGGATCAGAGGTTGACCGTGATGAACCTGAACGCAAAGGAGTCACTGGAACTCACTGATCAAATGTAATAGAAAGAAAGATTGGTCTTTCATCTTGATTCAAGAAAATCAAGTCACAACTGCCTCGCTTCAAATCAACAAACCCCCTCCAGTTTCAGGCCAGGGGACACAAACATTAAAGTACAAGACATTATCAGAGCAAGCTGTAGTCAGATGAATTATTTCGGTTGAGGGTTATTTTGAAATTACAAATTAATTTAGTCTATTAACTTCAATGAGGATGCAGCATTAGCCATTGTGAGGCAGAGTTGAGCCTTGAGCATTGAATTCATTTCAATGACAATTCAACAAATTTGAATTGAGGTAGGAAAAAAGGAAGCAGATTCTGAATTACCATTTAAATTGGTAAAGAAAGAACATACAGTGAATTATTTTTGTCCAGGGAGGCAGACCACTTCATATCCCACTTCATAACTTTTAACTATGTGGATGGTGATGGCGCAGTGGATAAGACACATGCCTTTGGTGTGAGAGACCCAGGTTTGAATCCACTGTGAGACACCAATGTGTCCTTAAGCAAGACACTTAAAGTCGGCGTGAAACGGAAGATGAGATTGTCATTTTTTCCTTGTCGTGACGTATATCCGAGTGAAATGGCTTCTGAAATTAGAAAAAAAAAATGTAGGGCAGGGCTCGATTTCATCCTTCGGGAATTTATTGGATTGTTGGAGGTTGGGCGTTGCATACAAAATGGAGGCAGGTTTTAACGCGATTCTCTGAGAGGCGGTGCACCCTCATCGGATCTGGCTGCACCCTTTCGCCATTCCACGTGACCGAAATAGAAGAGAGGTTGTTTTGATGGGGGTGGGAAGGGTAATGTCTTTGATTTAAGATTATAAGGGTACATAAATTTACAAAACAATAATGAAGTGCACAGATAAATCATTTATAATAAACACTGCAGTATTGCATATAAAAAGATTTGTCAAATTTGATTTCATGCCGACTTTAACCCCTAGTTGCTCCAGAGGCGTGCGACCTCTGACATATTGTAAGTCGCTTTGGATAAAAGTGTCAGCTAAATGAATCAATGTAAATGTAAACTTATTCAAGAGAGCCAGTTTTGCCCAACCCTGTTGTGAGAGTTTACAACACTAATGGAGAATCTCCACTGATATTCTTATTCAGTCCAGTTCTAGGTATAATCCTCACTGTGGGGAAGTGGTTCCAGTAGTAATAGCAGTGGGTTGTGCAGATCCACGGTGTTAGAATCAGGTCAGATATGCAGCCTCTTGGTGAAGCTCTTAGCAGTTGTTATATTTCTCAGCAAGACAGGGAAAAGAAACAATCTGTAACTAAGCTCTTTAAAACACTAACTTAACGTATGATGTAACTGAATGTAATCTAATTTTCTCTAACTCAATTTTCATGTATCTGCACCAAATCTGCAAGAGAGTGAAACTCAATTTGTTCTGAAAATTCGGAGGGAGAGATATCTTAGAATAATGTTTACAAAGTCACCCCAAACTGAAAGGCTAAAAGCCTGACAAAGACAGCGTGTGTTGTCCTTGACCGTTACAGCAGGAAGGTGTGGCTCAGTTTCGTGGAGTTTATTTGTGCTGACTGACAGACACAAGGCCAGATTACACAGCTTTCATTGTGGCGCAAACATCTTCAGTGTAAAGCAGCTTCAGGCTGTTAGTGGTCTGAGACATACAGTACAGGATAGGTTAGTCACCCTCAATGGTCTGGGAAAAATCCTGAGTCATTCCCAGACGGTTTAGTCTGACTGTACGGAGCATGGCAGAACACTGATCTCTGATAAATTCTGAATTTCACAAACCCATGTGAAAAGTTCAACATCAGTCCCAGATTCCAAAAAGTAATTTTCTTCGCACAAGCCTGATTTATACAGTACATACTGATACTCTCGCTTCATCCCTGAAGTTAGTGCTATCGATTTCTTAATCTTGTCAGTTGTGTTCCGTCGGTTTTTCGACATGTTTTTGTAAGGAAAAGTACGATTTGGGGTTGATGGGGTTTGATTAAGTTCCAGGCCGAGGACGGATGACCTTTAAAATTCAACTTGACAGAGTAGCAGCGGTTAATGCTTTCCGACACGAGCAGCAGTGAAGTTTTTCTTCATTTTCCCTAACAACCCCTTTCAATTCTCCATTACCGTCCACCTATCACACGTTGTTTAGCCCACTCAACCCACTTCCTAAATTCTGTGTCCTTTAGAGCCCTTAATGCCCCTGCCAAATGGCATCAGATGTTATTTAGGAAATAGAATGTGAACGCTCAAAATGTTTATGAAATTTCAGAGGCCCGTTCCTATGAACTGTGTAATCGTTCCTCTATCAGGGCGGCTTAAGTGCAACAGTATGCACACCATGTAAAGACTACACACACAAACACAATCTCGCATTAGAGACAGATATAGATAGAAATAATGAATTAAGAGAACAGAGATTAGGAGATAGAAAGTCTAAGAAACAAAGTTTAAGATCTAAAGATACTGTTATGAAAGAGAGCGAGTGCAAAACGAGTATGTGTGTGTGTGTGTGTGTGTGTGTTGTTCTCTGGCAGGCTAGAGTGGAAGTTGAAGTCAGTAATGGGAACAGTGTGTTTTTCCCCTCCAAGTTCTTTGCCCCAGCTGCCTATCAAAAACTAATATCCTCAAATTTGACGCTTATGTTGTCCTTTGAAATTAGAAAGAATCTGTGTCTAATGCTATAAGCCAAACCTGGCTCCCCTGAACTTCGCTCCACTTCCAGCAGTCTCTCTCTCTCTCTTTGTGCCACTGAGACCCCAGGATTTAAATACCTACAGCGTTCTCCTTCCAGTCCCGCACCCCTGCTCCCCCAGGCCCCTTGGCCTCTCTCCTTCCTCCCTCTCGATCGCTTTCTCCCTCTACGGTCGGTTCTTTTTTAAATACAGTAACACAATCTGCGGGAAACTGATATAATCTTTTCTAAACTATAAAAGTCAGTCACCCAGAGAAACATCTGCATGGTCAAATTTAAAACAAACTGTCAGGGAATCAGGTAACCCATAAAGAGAATGGCAGAGAGGGAGCGAGGTGCCACGAGGGGCTCCCTGATCTTTTTAACTTCACCTCTCCACAGACGCTCCGCACTCCGTTTCTTTCTGTTTGTTCCTCCTTCAGCCTATCACTCTATTCCAGTAAATTCTATCACATTTCGCTTTTTCATCTCGGCAGAGCCCACCCAGGGAACGCTATTCTTGGAGGTTGATTTTATTAACCGTTAAAGCCCTGCTAAGCGTTAGGTTTTGACTTTTCCCTCATGGTAGCTGTCAGGCTTTCCTGTTTTGTGTCACAGGTACACGTTCAGATGCACTTCTGGGAATGACAAACACATTAAGGCAAGCTCGTTCTGTCGGAAACGTGGCCTAGAGGTTAGAATGCTTGACTGACATGTTGAGTTGTGGCACATATGTGAGAGTTCAAATCTGGCTTGCAACTTCAAGCCAGTCCATACACCTCTACTCACTAAATTCAGTTATTTTCACATTTACGTTACCTTTGTCGTAATGCAATGCTCACTTACTTTTCTTAGAATGTGTGTGTAGATATATATTGTAGAAAATAAGTATTTGAACACCCTGCTATTTTGCAAGTTCTTCCACTTAGAAATCATGGAGGGGTCTGAAATTGTCATCGTAGGTGCATGTTCACTGTGAGAGATATAATCTAAAAAAAAAATCCAGAAATCACAATGTATGATTTTTTTAACTATTTATTTGTATGATACCGCTGCAAATAAGTATTTGAACACCTGAGAAAATCAATGTTAATATTTGGTACAGTAGCCTTTGTTTGCAATTACAGAGGTCAAACGTTTCCTGTAGTTTTTCACCAGGTTTGCACAAACTGCAGGAGGGATTTTGGCCCACTCCTCCACACAGATCTTACAGATCAGTCAGGTTTCTGGGCTGTCGCTAAGAAACACAGAGTTTGAGCTCCCTCCAAAGATTCTCTATTTGGTTTAGGTCTCGAGACTGGCTTGGCCACGCCAGAACCTTGATATGCTTCTTACAGAGCCACTCCTTGGTTATCCTGCTGTGTGCTTCGGGTCATAGTCATGTTGGAAAACCCACCCTCGACCCATCTTTAATGCTCTACCTCAGGGAAGGAGGTTGTTCCCCAAAATCTCGCAATACATGGCCCCGGTCATCCTCTCCTTAATACAGTGCAGTCCCATGTGCAGAAAAACATCCCCAAAGCATCATGCTTCACAGTAGGGATGGTGTTCTTGGGATGGTGCTCATCATTCTTCTTCCTCCAAACACGGTTAGTGGAGTTATGACCAAAAAGTTCTATTTTGGTCTCATCTGACCACATGACTTTCTCCCATGACTCCTCTGGATCATGCTTAAGTCGGGCCTTGACGTGCTGGTTTAAAAGGGGAACCTTCCGTGCCATCCATGATGTCTTAGTGTATTACCAACAGTCAACTTGGAAACGGTGGTCCCAGCTCTTTTCAGGTCATTGACCAGCTCCTCCCGTGTAGTTCTGGGGTGATTTCTCACCTTTCTTAGGTTCATTGAGACCCCACGAGGTGAGATCTTGCATGGATCCCCAGTCCAAGGGAGATTGACAGTCATGTTTAACTTCTTCCATTTTCCATTTTCCTATGATTGCTCCAACGGTAACGCTTCGTTTTACAGTCCAGTTACCCATGTAAATACTATGTACTTATTTTAGTAACTACAATTACTGGGTAATAACTAGTACTA
>JAOTRC010000007.1:9808795-9820870 GCA_027497675.1 Cyprinella lutrensis | reverse complement strand
AGGGAAAGCCAAATATTTAGAGAAGGCCCAAGCCCCCATAAATCTGTTGTGGGAGAGAGCGGGGAGAACACGATACACCCCTAACACACACACACCTAGCTCCCCATCCCAGCGCTCTCCTCACCTCCATCAGCCAGAGGAAGCAGAGGAAGACAGAAAGAATCTGAAAAAAAGAGAAAGCTGTGCTGTGCCTAAGTTGAAAGGTGCTCTGGGAGTCTTAAATTAGGTAGAGAAGTATATAGTGCCCCCTACCTTTTAATATTCACATGCATAAAGGCATACGTATGCTGAGACACAAACACACACTAAAAATCCATAACTACCGCTTTAAATCACTGCTATGGTTCACATACAAGTGAAAAAAATGCAATCCCCTGAACAACACACACACATTTGCAATCCAGCAACTTTCCCCCCGGCCTTTAATTTACAATAACAAGGCTTGGTTCCACACGAGTAGACTGGCAAATATTCTAGACTATTTATTCCCCCTTTCATTGGAAAACAATATGGTGTTTTGTGTAATAAAGAAAGGAATGCTGTACTGACAGGTCAAAGGTCACGTTAGGAGTAAATTGAGGGCAGATGAGGCCTAGCAGAGAGTTTAGTTTGTGAATGGAGCCGTGCGGAGGAGAGCGGACAAGACGCAGAGATGTTTGGCCTGCTCTGAGTGCAGAATAAGGAACCAGCCATGAGAGCTGGAGGGCTCTTAGCACAGCTGAGCTAAATGACATGAGTTTATCCATCTTATGGCTGAACACTTCAGTGAGAGCATGCCTATTGTACCTGAGAAACTATTTACCAGTGCAATGGTAACACACAGACACAAACATAGTCACACACACTCATATACACAGACTCTTATCATCCACTTTGTTATATACGCACACACACGACAGTCCTCAGCTGTCGGGCTGACAGGGAACAAGCAGGGATTATGTTGTCTCTCTCACTCTTTCTATGTCCTTAAGAGTTCTCAGTGTGTCCTTTAGGGTCAGACAGGAAGATTGATCCTATAGAAAGAACACAACAACCTCCAGCCCTGACAGACGGCCGGATCAACTACACCTTTCTTTCGGGGACCCTGCTGGGGGTGCCACCACAGCCCATTCAGAGAGCAACTCTAACACTGCAGATACCAACACTCAGATCAAAAGTCTGTATAATATGGAGCTCCTTCGGTAGAGGGAAGCAAATATTGATTCATTCAAAATAATATAATATAATACAATAGTGCTCAGATTCAATAACGTTTATACCACAATTACCACACCTTAAAACATTGTTGAGATGATTTCGTAGACATAATTTATTACGCATCTAATCCAAAGCCTACGTTGCGAATTCCAAAACGTCATTTTAGAGCTAGTAACGGAGGCTTTAGTTTGATAACTGACTATTGCAGTTATTGATGCAGTTATTTGCATTTATGAATTACCTGAATCCAGTGCATCTCTCAACAGTGTTGAGATGGTCCTCACTGCAGAACATGAAATCCAGGAGGAGTTGGATCCAGATCCAACTCCTCCCACCTTACATATACCTAAACCTTCCCATCTCCACCCCTGATCTCTAACCCCACCCCTAATCCTGCCCATCTCCACCCCTTAGATCTTGAGATAACTCCACTCCCTGGATCTTGTGTACTGCAATGAGGTGCTACAGTTAGTGTTAGGCAGCAGTGTCTCTAATAACAGCAAAACTTTAAGTTTATCTCCTCCAAGAACATCTTTGCCATTATTACCTCGCTTGTCTGAGAAATGTCATGTAACTTTTAAGCTGTTAAACTAACGTTACTTTACCGCTAAAATCGTCAGAGCAGCGTTGACAACAACGCTTTCCGTAAAAAATAAAATGTTTTTGTTTTTTGTTTTTGTTTTTTTGTCGCAAACAAAAAACATGGAAATAATTTGTCATTTCATTTCCTATTGTTTAATATATTTATATGCTTGGTCGGTGTCGTTGTGGGGTTTGGTTCTTAGCTTTTGAAATGAATCAGTTGGCGAAGTGACACTGACACGAAACTGTTATGTGGTCAAGACCTGCCTGGTAACTGTTTACCCTGAAAATAATAAAGAACGTTCCTCAACCAATCAGATTCAAGCATTCAACAGCCCCGTAATATAATATAATATAATATAATATAATATGAAACCTACTGTTATTAATACTGCCGGGGATGTGGTCAGCAATGCGTCCAGGAAAGGGCAAATTCAGGTGCTTCTGTTCTGTCATCTCCCGCCTTCAGTTTGTTGGTATTCTTGGCTGTCGTGCCCAGTGAAATGTCACCTCTCTGAAGGCCTCCATCTATTTTGTGGATAAATGTCAATAATGAGTTATACAACCACAATATGTCTGAGGATTCTTTGCACAGGGGTTTTGTAACCTTTTTTCAATGCTGCGACTTTACTTTAAAAAATTCGGGTATGTCTTCAATGTTCCCCCAGAGTAGCTTTTCCCCCTTCTGTTATTTAACTAACCGTTTCTCCTGTGTTTCTTTTCTGTGTTTATTCTTACAGCATTAATTCCACCTTTCTTCTCTCTCTCTCTGTTTCCCTGTTCCTGTGTGGGCTGTGCAGAGAGAGCTCCCTTGTCTCGGTGTTTGACACGCGTCTTCCTGTGTGGCTGCCAGGACCGCTAGGGACAGGAGAGGAACAAAGCTGTCCAGAGGACTGCCCGATTCAATTACACACCTAGGCCACAAAGAAAACTCAGACCGTCTGCAGTGGCCTGCACCTCAAAACCTTGAATGAAAATGTTTTGGACATTTGGGATTTATGTTCATATTTATGTTGGTATTTATTCAGCCATTTATGAATAATTATAGGTTACATACATCCTAATAAAATGTCAAGATCCATCTAATTGACTATAACCCAATTTATAAAGAGATAATCAACCCAAAAATAAAAATTCTTATAGAAGTGATAATAGTATTTAGTCATCATTTACTCACCCTCATGTCATTTCAAATCCTGAAGGAAAAAAATATATATCACACTTTCCATTAAAGTGTTTTTAACATTGATGATAATAATAAGAAATGTTTCTTGAGCACCAAGGATATTAGAATGATTTAATAATTTAGTAGTATATGGCTGCTGAAATATATCTAAAAATTAACTGTAATAGTATTGTGCAATATCACAATTTTTACTGTGTTAAATAAATAAATGCAGTCAGTTGAGATTCCTTTAAAACATTTTTTTTTTTACAAATTTTCTATTAAATAAATGCACTGTAAGTCACTTTGGATAAAAGCGCCATCAATAAATGTAAAAGAACAAACTAAATGTATTTATTTATTTATTTTACGCCTTAAGCATTTTCCAGGCCTTAGGTCTAAAACCCCCTTAACTGTGGTAAAAGTCAGTGTAACACATGGCCTGAAGAGGCTTACTGCGTTTATAAAACAAGCAGCAAAAGCAATATGATAATATGTCACATATATTCCTCTTACTCCTCCCCTCTCTTCACCTCACCCCTCTTGTGAAGCCAACAGCCCCCTCCACTGGGCCCGTGAGGGTCTCTGGTCACATAATTACTCCTTGCTGATCCTAATAGCACATCACAGACACCGCCACTTCAGCCTCCCTCCGTTCAGAAGCACCCGGTCGGAGATGTTCGTTACCCCTGTGACCCCCCGCTCTAGCACCCAGAGAGGGACCCCCAACATCTTCTACCCCCAACACGCCAAGCGCTGGCCCCCTTGCACATGCATTGTCCCCTGGGGTTTAATTGGAGCGATGTTCCCTATTGTGCTCGCACTCAATGGCGGTGGAGAAGCCCATTGTAGGAGTGAATGAGGCCAGGAGTGTTCATTAGGTCCCGCGGCTGAATGGGTCTATCTGGGGGTGAGGACCACAACACAGAGCGTCCCGGACCTCCGTGGAGGGTGAAACCACCGTCGCTCTGACATACACTGACGCTTGGCCTCATGAAAGGTCTGTGACTGCGAGTTCATTTGTTATGGGGCTTTTGTAGCTCTGAGATAGACGAATCAAGAAAGAAAGAGAAAAAGAGAGGCCTGGATGCCCAACCATACCTGAGGGATCCAGTATGGAGGTGAATAATGACCTGCACCATCATGAGAACGCTCTGACCACATTCAGATAATGCAAACTTGGGAGTGTCTACACAAAGAAGGTGAAACGTGGACTATATTGAAGAGTTCAGATGCAAAAGCCTCTAAGTGCCATTTGAAATTTTCTTCTAGAATGATCTTTTTATCAAGCTTGTATATATAAATTCAGTAATTTCACTTGAATGACAATTAATAGGTAATCTTCATTGCCATTTAAGTGAAATTACTGAAATTTAATATACAGGCTTGATAAAAAATATCATTCTAGAAGAAAATTTCAAATGGCACTTAGAGGCTTTTGCATCTGAACTCTTCAAATATAACTCCAAAGAGAAACAAAGTCATTGAAATCACTTTGAGAACTACTTTTTCCCAGCTGATGTACAGTAAAAACATTGACAGCCAATCAGAATCCATCCTGCTATAAAGACGACAGCACACCCTTATAAACAGAACGACATTGTTCACTGGAGTGAACAGGCTTTTACAAGCAGCAAATTACCCACCATATTTATTGAATATCTCCCTCAGCTTCTCATCATCCATATCCTCTCCGAAGTTCTTGATGTAAACATTGGTGAACTCTTTGGCACGGGCGCCCATCTCAGCCTCGCGCTCCTTGCGAGACTTGAAGCGACCGACAAACCTTTAAGACGCAATAAGTTACCATCATTATTCTGAATATATGAATTGAAGTCCATAGAGACTAAATACATTTTCAAACAATAATACTTTAATGAATAATTATTAATTTTACACTTCAATTAATAAATACTAATATATTCAAGTGACTTAAATTAGTATGACTCATGCTTGAAACAGAATCAGCACACTTGACTTCAAACCAACAATTTAGTACAATGTAGTTAATTGGAATGCACACTTACACTTTGCGGTCATTGAGCAACATGCCGTTCATTTTCTCAATGGCTCTTTCTGCGGCCTCATGGGTCTCAAAGTGCACAAAGCCGTATCCTTTAGAGCCGTTCTCATCGCAAACCACCTTCAGGAAGAGAACAGCAGCACTGAGCACAAGCACCAAACACCAGAAACATGCACATCACTGCAAACACACGTTTATTACCTTGCAGGACAGGATGTTTCCGAAGGCAGAGAATGTGTCGTAAAGGGCCTTGTTGTCGATGGACTTGTCCAAGTTCTTGATGAAGATGTTGCCCACACCACTCTTGCGCAGTGAGGGGTCTCGCTGGGACCACATGATGCGGACGGGTCGTCCCTTAATCACGTCAAAGTTCATTGTGTCCAAGGCACGCTCAGCTGAAATAGGTAATTCAAATACATTAAATATCAGTGTTAAGTTATGCCCAACAAACTTTAACAGCAAAAGAAAATCATTGCTAGATTGCTAGTACTATAATAAACATACACCTATATTTATTTTGGACTCCCTAACATGGTTTGTGTAGCGCCCTCTGGCGACAGTCTGAGTACATGTGTAAAACAAGTAGCCTACTCATTTTTTTCACCAATTTTTTTACATTGGTTGTGTCGTCATTTAAATTAAATTATGAATAAAGGGGCCAAATCCATATTTCAATTCACACATGGACGTTTTTTTTTTTTTTCATAATCAGAATGAGATTCATTACACATTACATTTGACTTAAAGCTTCCGGTACACACATCAAAATATGTACAAGGACACATGATTCGTTAAGCAAAAATGTGGGGATTTCTGTTCGTGAGGTTAATGTCCTGAGAGAAGATACTATTCTCTTGGCCTCGGTAACGGAAACTACGACATTAATCAGTCCTAATACATTACAAATGTGTATGGATCGTTAATAAACATTGAACTTAAAATTTGAACCGGAGGACGGTCACGAGCCGCACGTGTCCGTGATTCCAAACTAACTGGACATACAAATGCAATTTAAAACATCGTGTTAGAAATCAACCGGGAGCGTTTGCTTACCGTCAGCGGGTTGCTGGAAGTTGACGTAGGCGTAACCGAGAGAGCGGCGGGTCATCATGTCCCTGCACACCCGAATGGACAGAATGGGCCCGGCAGGGCTGAACTTCTCGTAAAGCATGGCCTCGGTGACATCCTGGTGCAAATCCCCCACATACAGGGAGGCCATCGGGTAACTTGGAGCGCTAGGGTTCATCTTTCTTCCGTACGACAAAAGAGCGATCTACCGCAACACCTGGAAAAACTGACGAGCTTAGTAATGGCGACGCACGAGCTCCAAACTAACGTTACTCGGTCGAACTAACCTATCGAAAACGCTTTAACACGATAAATACCCTTAAAGAACAGTATTGAAGACTAATTAAAACGCGTTTGGTACCGAATTGGCGTCGACGTGTTCGCGGTGTCGATGATAAGATGATTAAAATCTCCTCAGGCCTACTGCGGTGCTGCCTTAATAACGTTAAACTTCTCAAATCTGTCCGCTGATCCTGCTTCACCGAGGTACTCGGCAATAAAAGTAGATTTTTTGTTTGTATTTTTTTCTTGTTTTGTGATTTTTTTTGTATTTTTGATTTTTTATATAAGATGAGTGTGCCGAGGCTCTGTGGCACACGCGCTCTCTCTCGCACCGCACAAGTTAGGGGGAGAGAAGCGGAAGTACGGCTCAGATAAGAAGGCGTCCTCGCCGGAAGTTGCGTGAGCTACTTTTATATTTTTTTTACGTAAGAGCAAAATAAGAGTCAACGTGCGTTTCTGCCACATTTGAAAAGAACCATGCTTTGGTAAATCTTAATTATCACATAAAAAGTCATAGTTATGACATAAAATATAGACCTTATGAGATAAAGTCGAAATTATATCATGCTACGACTCTAAATTATAATTATGAGATTAAAAATGTCTAAATTATGATTACAAAAATCTAAATTATTATTTAATGTCCTAACTATGAATTTATGGCCTGGTTCCACAGACATGATTTAGATTAAGCCCGGATTAGGCTTTAGTTCAATTAGAACATTTAAGTAGCTTTTTATAAACATGCCATAGGGAAAAAAAAGTTACTGGTGTGCATCTTGAGACAAAACAATGGCACTAATATATTTTAAAATATGTCAACGCAAGTTACTTTAAGTTAAAACAGCTCAAACATGCATTTTAGTCTGTGACTGTGCCTAGTGTGGCTTTGTCTGTGAAATCTTGGGTTTTTGTCATTATTTATACTTTTTGTAATAATTATGACTTAATAATTTCAACTTTTCATCTTATAATAATGACATACTATATTATAATTTCTTCATAATTACCATTTACTAAAGCATGATTTTCTTTTTCTTATGTGACTGAAATGGGTGTCCATAAATAAGAGGTGAATGTCAAGGTCATGTGTTTGTTCCCCAGGGAACGTGTGCAGTCATGAAGCAGTCATGCCAAATGCATTACAAAGGGGTAGTTCAACAAAAGAAAGGTTAGAACATATAGGTTCATATAGGTTCATAAACTCATATAGGTTTAGAACACATTGAGGGTAAATAAGTTTTAGGGCAAATTGATGGTAGACAGAACAAATTGAGTGTAGACAGAATTTTAATTTTTGGATGAACATTTAAATGTCATATCAATTTACCAAAATATCTTTATGCTTCTTGCCTCCTTGTTTTTAGCTCTTTTCTTACAATAAAAAAACTCCAGCTAATTTATAATATGCAATCTGTTGATAAACTGCAATATATTCATAATCTTTATTATTTGACACTCATCAACTGCATTTCCTCAACTTTGAATTTAATGTGGAAAATTAAATGCGGCATTGTTATTTTAAACTTAAAATAAAAAATATAAAACATTTAAAATAAAAAAAAAGCCTTGGAAAAACAAACAAACCTGCAAAAATATTTATTTATATTGTTGCATGACATTTCTTAACTGACACTGAAAGAAATGCAAATATATATTTATTTATATAGTTGCAAAACAATATTTTTTAATTGACATTAAATTGTTAAATTTATTAAAAGAAACATTACAAAAATGAATAAACACGCTGTGGTCAGTGCGTTGATATTTGTCACAGGCAGTGAGAATAAGGGCTGCTGAAGGACATCGGTGTCGCGTCCATTGGCTGATAAGATTGATAAACAGCAAGTGCTTCATTCACCTGAACAAACACAAAAATTACACATTACAAAAATAAATCATACATCAAAGCAACCAAAGCCAAACTAACAGGAACAAACCTTCATGCACAAAGATTCATAGCAGTGCAGCAACTGCATCAGTTCAGATTCATCCATCTCCAACAGCATTTCAGTGACCGTATTCGCCAAGGGCCCTACCATGTCCTGGACGAGTGGGAAGAGGCTGTGAACTGTGGAAGAATGGAGATATGTGTTTAAAAAGACATGGACACAAATCAAACAAGAGTTTGAAAAGATAGACAAGCCACAATAAAACAGAAATAAACTTGCTCAGAATCTGTTTGAGGTTTTCCGGTGAGCTGGACATGGATGCGGTCAGAGACTCCTGGACCTTAATGTGGACGAGAACATGTACAATACATTTTTCAAAAATAATTTCACATTTCTTCTACATAAACGACCCATTTTAAATACACATTCATCTTTCCAGAGTTGAAGTATCCCTTTAACGTTGTCCAAGCATTTGCTCTTACCAGTGAGCTTGTGTATGTAGGATCAGAAGAATTCTCTTGCAGGAATCTCGACAGGCCGAAGTCGGACACCTTGCAAACCAGGTTACTGTTGACCAGAATGTTCCGTGCGGCAAGATCCCGATGTACGTAACTCATTTCGGAGAGATATTTCATCCCCGATGCGATGCCGCGCAGCATACCCACCAACTGTATTGGAGTGAACTGGCCATCATTGAGCTGGATAAAAACAAAGATCATGTCAGAGAGTCCTTCTGTATGAGAATCACAGGCTATGTGTACATGCACAACTTTTGTTTCAATCCGACTGAATTAATCCCACGCAGAACAGTACCGGAAGACAATACAATGCTGAATAAAGTCCTAGTTTTTGTTATTTTTGGACCAAAATGTATTTTTGATGCTTCAAAACATTGTAACTAACCCACTGATGTCACATGGACTACTTTGAGGATGTTTTATTTCCTTTCTGGACAAGGACAGTATACCGTATACATTTTCAATGGAGGGACAGAAAAGCTCACGGACTAAAACTAAAATATCTTAAACTGTGTTTTGAAGATGAACGGGCTTGGGACGACATGAGGGTGAGTCATTAATGACATAATTTTCATTTTTGGGTGAACTAACCCTTTAAATATTAAACTCCGTTATATATAAACGATCCTGCAGAGTTCATATACGAGTGATTTTATGATTTTCACCTAGAACAAAACGAGGAGACGTTGAGATATTTGGCTTCCTTGTATGCCAATAGTCATCCTTTCATGCACTTGGGTAACGTGAAATGCTCAAAAAAGTCAGGTAATGTTGAAAAGCAAAAAATTTACGTAGCAAAAAAAATCCCAAAACATGATATGATATGAAGATGACTCCATCATTCTTTAACTCCACAGTGAAAATCCCAGGAGGGATCCTGAAGGGTGCAGATTTCAGTTCTCACACTGGCAGTATGAAGGTATTGGAATCATTAGAGATTTTTTTTTGATTGTTTTTATGTTTGTAGATTGTTCTTGTTGTGATGTGTGTCGCTTATGACTTGCTTGTTGGGACTCATTCGTGTATTTAACACAATGTAGATCAAATTATATGTATTAATTGATCCATTTTGGCCATGCTGGGCCCTGTTTACACCTGGTATCAAGATGCGTTTTGGTCGATCGGATCACAAGTGTGCGACACTAAATACAGGCGTAAATGGGGTCTAAAACGCTTTGAGCTTGTCTACTTTCAACCACTTGCAGAGGTGTTTAAAAACACACTCAACCCGATTACTTTCCTAGTGTAATTGCGCATGCATTCGAACAGCCGCTTAAAGACTGCCTGCTTTCCGTCTACTGACCTAATAGTAGGGAGGTTAAGCCCAAAAAATAGGCCTTTGACTTCAAGTCATGATGCAAAGGTCTCCTTTGGTATGGAAGTACCTTAGGGTCATACAAATAAATTTATCCTAAGACACAAGTGAGATCACACTTTGTATCAGAAATAAACTCGTTATTTCAAAAATGCGAATAAAAGTAAATATAATGCGAAAAAAGTTATAGACCATTTTGCAAGATGTAAACAACACTGGTCCAGAAACGCTTCCTGTTTCGGTTTGTAACCGTTTTCTTTATTTCGCATGTAAAGAAACCATCTTAAAGATGCTTGTTTAACTTTTTGATTCAGTTTTATATGTTCTGTTGGTTGTATTTTATCCTAGCTTTTATAGTAGTGTTAAAAAACTGAAACAGGAAGTGCTTCTTGTTAACATCTTGCAAAATGGTCTATAGGAACGGGATTTAAACTTAGTTGGCTGGAGACCCATGATTGTGCCCTGTATGTTTTTCATCTTCAAAAAAATGATTTCTAACACACACTTACAGCATTTGGTGTGGTCTTGCGACCGTCAGAGCAGAAACCAAAGCTGTAGCTCTCCGTATGTTTTTCCGTCGAGTTCATATGTAAATCGCATAACTTTTTAAAATGCAGAACTGTTTCAAATGATCAAGCTTCACCAAAATAGCTCAGTTAAATCAACCATTATCCAAAAATCTTTCACTCCACTGAATCTCTCAAACCTCATTTTCTACATACCCCTTCTTACGTTTTTAAAGAAACTACGAATGTTTCTCTTTCAGGACTTCAGTTTGGATGTGGGTGTTTGCCCTGAGATCACAGTGTACACTGGCTGTTGTTTGTTCCCACCTGAACATCAGCTCTTCTCGATGTGGATGGAAAACCGAATGCCTCTTTTCCGCATGCTGCTGGAGGTGGACACGCTCGAACTAACTTTCTCATCTTCTCAGAATGTAGCCGGCCACATTTTTAAGTAACCTAATCTTATTTAAACCTATGTTTTCCTCATATTTGGTCTCTGAAGGTCCACAGAAGTCTGAGTGGTTTTGTGAGGGACAGTAAAGGCCGTCCGGTGTCGGATGCTGTTGTGATGGTGAACGGCTCTGTGACTGTTCACGCAGACCGTCAGGGTCACTTCACCACTCTCGTGGCTCCAGGCACACTTCAGCTGCAGGTTCAGGCCCATGGATATCAGCAAGTGATCCAGCAGGTGTGTTTTAGTAGCTAGTGTGTGTATATATACATACAGATGATTTTGGCTTAATAAAACTGTAACACAAGATTAATTAAAGCTGCAGTCCGTAGCTTTTTGGGGTTAAAAATGATCCAAAATGATAATTGAGAAAATGAGTGTTCAAAGCTCTGCTTGCCTTGGCTTGATTTAAAGCGGTAAGCTTGTAATGTTTTTAACTCCCGTGGTAATAAAAAATTAAATATTGAGCTGAAATGATCACGCTTCTTCTGTCCAGGTTAAACTGCACATATTCTACAATTCTCTCATTCTTCTTCTGTGGTTTTAGGTCAATATATCCTCAGACAGAGTGACCAGTCCCATTGTGATTGACTTTACAGCAGAAAGGGCTCCCCTCAGCCGGGCAGTGTTTGTCATCGCCACAGGTAAATCTTGACACTTGTTCTAATTCCAATGATCTCATTGGTCAAAAGAAGTTTATATTAGATTAAGTAGCTATTATGCTTTTGTCCCTGAAATGCCTCAATTGTAGTCTTAAAGGCACAAAATGTGAGATTTGCTGGATTTAAAATAATGCAAAAGCCACTATAAAAATGTTATATATTGAAATGGTTGATTTGTGTACTTATATTATCCCAAATGTTTCCAAGAAGAGATAAATCCATTTACTATTTTACTTCTGTGGAAACGCCAAAGATGTTTTAATATATTATGTGTACTATTAGACAGGTGAACAACTGTTTGGATACCTTTATCAGAAAACGAATTTTTGATTTTTATAGAGAGCCTAAGTCCCGCCCCTTCGCTTCCGGCTCATGGGACCTTATTTCGGAAAAAATATGAATGGAAGTCAATGG
>JAOTRC010000007.1:9784646-9795595 GCA_027497675.1 Cyprinella lutrensis | reverse complement strand
CAGCATTAATGATGAGGACTCAAATTTCCCCTGATCTGTAAAAGGTCGTTATACTAAATATCCTGTCAATTCCAAAACTAAAACTTTTTTGTTATTCCAAAAACATATTGCAACCAAGGCTAAAAAAAGAAAAAAAGACAGGATCTCAAAAGTGGAGACTTATGACATCATAGGGCAGCGAAAGACCATTAAGCCTACGTCTACATCATAGTGTCTTTAGCGCTGCCCACTAGAGCGTTAGTGAATAGTTACACGAGAACGAGTAAAGATCGACACAGGATTAATAATACCATTGCCTTCCAAAGTATCCAAATCAGGATTTGAAATTAACAACCCACCAAAGGCAGGTAAAAATGAACTTTGGCAGCTAACGCTGTCAAATCACTAGCCAAATTTGGAGCGTTGCTATGTTACTCACTTTGCTGGAGATGTTTGTGTAAGCCAAATGCAGAAATTGCATTGCAATGATGAGATCACTTCCTTCACACGATCAACAGATCTGAGATCAATGCTCATCACTGCAACCTTTCATGTGTTGGGAAAAAAATCTAAATATAGCCTAATGCTAAAATTATTAGCCTACTTTTCACCATTTGTTAATCATGATAGCTGTAATGGTAAAAACGTAAAAGATTTCGAGAGAGAGAGAGAGAGTTCCACATGTAGGCTAATGTTAGCTTTTTCATATGCAAAGATGTCAGCCAATCACAGCAGTGGGTGTTTACACTAAAGTCTCACAGCAGACACGCCCCTTCAAACAGAGCATTCAGATACTAATGTTATAAGGGCACCCCAGGAAACATTATAAAAAAATTAAAATAATCCAGTTCATGACCCTTTTAAATGTGTGTGTTTGTGTTCATGTTTGCAAGCAAAGCCTATGAGCTTGTGTAAGTCTGTGTGCGCTAGAAAGGCCCCGGAGGTCCGGCCTCAGTGCTCTTTATAAACACATCAGTTGGGTTGACAGTGCACAGTAGGGGTGGACTGCAAGACGGGGAACTGGGACACAGTCCTCATAAAAAATCACTTCTAATTTATTTCCCCCCAAATTGGAAAGTGCACGCTCACACCTGACTAAATCATCACGCGTCAACAGGAGACGGCCCCCGCCGCACACAGGCGAAACCTGAGCTCAGCATTGCTGCACGGATTTGGGCCAGCCAGGCAGAAAAAAACACACGAATGCACTGCACACCCTGTAATGGATTCTGCAGATGTCCCGGTCCAGATAGCCCTGTTCTCAATATGGCCTCTATTATTGAGGAATCCTTTATCAAATTTGTAATTTTGCTCTTTTTTCAACCCCATCTATCTCTCGGTCTGGTCATGAATGCCCTCTCGCTCTTTTCTTGGGCCTCCTCTCTTGGCTTGTAGCCACTACCATGTCTTGTGCCCTACGACCCTCCACCCTTCCCAATTCCTTCCTTCAGCTCATCTATCACTTCTAGGCCAGTTGGCGTTTGTAAGCGGGGTGTCCCATGCTCAGCATGCTTCAGGAAAAAGATTCCTTCCCCTTAATCTCATATTCTTTATTTAACTCATAATCAGTTTTCTTGTTTTACCTCCATGTTCACACTAGCTCTTTCCATCCTCCTTTTCTCTCTGTGGACTCCCAGCTCCCAAAGCCTAATGTGGAACACTCGTTATTATGCAAGATCGGATGCAGTTTAGTATAAACTTGACAAAAACCAAACAAACAGCATTGGTCCTCATGGGATAGGAAGTATCGAGATGGGTCATTCCAGGAGGTTGGGTGTGACTGCTGCAAACAGCCCTGAAACAAAACACCAATGCAGACCTCCACAAGATAGCTCAGCTCATCTTATAAATGTGGTAGCACATTCTATGGTTTAAGAACTGAGGTAGCAAAATGTTGAAGATTCAAGCCATACAAAGGTTTCACAAGCCATGTATTGCAGCATTATAGCCAAGAGCAAAAACTGTGATGCTCTGTTATGTAAAGTGTCAGCTAAACGACAAATTAGATAATAGCTCATAATCATTTATGAATATAAATGACAACAAAATGAGGTTATGACGCTTCAGTATGGTGTATTAGCTGGCAAAAACTGATTTCTTTGAAACTTGTGCAGCAGAATTGGCATCTTATCTACACTGTAAAAAAAAAAATATATATTTTATTAAAGTGAGTAACGTGGTTGCCTTAATTTTTTTTAATTCAACGAAATAATAAAAAAATGAGTTAATTCAATGAAGGAGATGGTTTAATTTAATGGAAGGAGATGGATTCAATGGTTTAATCAACAGAAATTCTAAATACCATGTTATCTGAACCCCATAAATGATCTAAGTTGATTTGACAAAAGAATAAAGTGTTGTCTGATAATAAATCATGAAAATAATTTGCTACAGTGTTGAAGAATCAGAATTGAATGGTTCCACTTTTGATTATCATAACAATTATTGTCCCTAAACTGTTGCATTAACAATTCTTTTAATACCTGTATGGAAAAAATACTGGTGGGAAAAGTTTCAACAATTAAATTGAATCAATGTAGTTGTCAAATGATTAAATACATTTAAAACAAATGTGAGTTTACAAAGACCTTTTTAATGAATAAATGCAATGCACCAATGACATACTGTAATTGAAACTATAGTTGACAACAAACAATATTCTATTTATCATTATGAAATACTACTAACAAATGCAATTCTGTTTTTCACTAACTTTTCACTAATTCACTAATACAAGAGTCACTTGTTCAGGAATCAGACTACACTGGTCAAGCTGTATGTTTTGATTCAGTAAAAAGAACCGGATCATGAAAGTAATTCATTCAGGAATCAGACAACATGCTGTGTGTTTGACCAAAATAACGATTCAAACAAACGGTCTCAAAAAAGTAATGCCGTCTGCATCGACAGAAGAATACACTTGCGTGTATTTGGTAATAGCTCTTGTTTTAATAGAATCGGTTCTTACCCCTATAATTCTGTTTGTTATGTTTTGTGAGGTGAGCACTTTATTCTATGATAACATTAAAAGCCACAAAGTCATTACTGATGTTCCATAAACGTGCCAACAAAGCTGAATAATTCATCATGCATCCAAACTCTAAAACAAACAAGGTATAAATGGCAGACAGTGTCAGTTAAACTAAACATAATTTACTCTCAGATTCCCCATAATATTTAAGTATAGTTTTAAAATAACTAACACTTCTTCTGAGAAAAGGTCTAGAGAGAGTAAAGGTGAAAGGGAGATTCCATGGCTGACTAATGTCCTGGTTTGGTATGAGTGAAGGACAGCGGTAGTCAAAGGTCAGTCAGGGTTAGGCTGTCAATGCATGACATAGAGCGCTTTAACTCTCTCTCTCTCTGCCCTCTCTCTCTCTAGGGCCATGCCAGATGTTAAAATCTATGTAACTACTGACAGGCCTACACAGATCTTTCTCTCAGCCTGTGACTGACCTTTACAACCTCTGTTCTCACAGCTGTTGTACTGTAGAGCACTGTTTCCACATGGATGGCAGACAGAACAGAAGTAGAAGATGGATGATGCTATCATTTATGCTGTAGTATAACAGGGTTTATGTTTTCACTAAATATACACAATGTGAGAATGATGTGAATGTCAAAAAGGGTATATAATTTGGATGTATGTGTAGATGACTATGTGATAAAAATACAATGTATTGTTTAAGATGCACAATGAGGTTCCTAGAATGCATGCAATGAATGTAAAAAAAAAGGTATGGCTGGAATTCTAAAATATTTTTCTTTTTAGAGATTATCTCATGGAAAATATTTGACACTATATTTTTCTGCGTGTGGGGGAGAAAGAGTTACCGTGACATTGCCAAGTGTGATCCTGGAAGAATATTTCAAAATTAAAACAACTAAACCCGAAAATTTTGTTCCACCCCTAAACGTAACCTCACTGTCGAAAAAAAAAATGTTTAAAAATTATACCTTTAGACTAATAAAGTGTTACCCATCCTTTTAATTACAATATAAGAATCTCCAAAATGTTATTTTCTATAACTTAGCATTTAGAAAATTAAATTAAACAAATAACTGAACATTTATATATTTGACAGACGGATGAATGGATGGATACGAGTGAATGATGTCAGAAAAATGATACAACATTTACTGAGAAAAAAGATGATATCATAAAGAATAATACAGAATGTTTTATAGTAGCATACATAATGTCATATACAGTTCATCTGAACTCAGTCTGTAGACTTTAGAAAACTGCTTATTCCAGTGCTAATATACTCTTTTGTAGAAATACCAGAATGTTTTTACGGTTCAGAATTTTAGCGAAGTGGGTTAAAACTGGTCTGGATAATGTCACATATCAGGATGTTTTTACACCCTTACAGTCCTGTATGACTGCACTATTCTGCTAACCCACTGGATTTCAACATTCACTGAGCAACAGCCCAAACAACAATGCCACATGGTATTACCGTATAACAACCATACAAGAGCAACAGCCATTTAGACAGGAGACACACTGGGGTGTGATTTGCATGGGTGACCACTGGGGCTAATAAGACAAGCAAACATTTTTACAAACAAACACATCTGTTAAGGCACTGTCTCAGGTGATTAATCACCGTAGTAATTGTGGCGTAGTCCCCCCACCAACAAGTCAGGTTGTGTGCTGTGGGAAACATGATCTGGGATAATACAACCTGCAGTGCTGTGCTAAGATGTGTTTGTGTTATTACAGCTTGTCCAGCTGCATAAGCAACAATGCCTTGAAGAACTGAACACACCCCAAGACAAATCCAAGCCGTACAACATCGCATTACACCATCATACCACCATAAACCGCCAAATTAAACACCACCATACCAGACTGATCTAAGCACCTTCAAACTGAACATAATCATACCAAACAAATGAGAGTATAATCAAACATCATCATAAACATTATCATACCAAACCACATCAAAACTACCATGTAACACTATTAAATCCACTCAAAATAACCATTTCAAACACAAGCAAACCAAAAAAGTCTTTTGCTGGGGTTCTATTCAGTTCTTGGCACAAGAACAAGCTCTTTCTGTATGTAAACATACAAGATCTATTTTGTATTTTGGAACAAAAAAAAGAAGGAAAAATTCTGTGCCTTCCATTTGATTGAGTCAAATGTTCTCAAATCCAGTGGAGAATTTCACTCAGGCTGCAAATTTGGGGTTAAGGAAAAATTAGGCCACACTCCACAGGAAGTTAAATTATCGAATGACAAGAGGAAATTATTAAATTTTTTTTAAAGGTGTCTATCGATTCTTTTAAATTTTAAGGGTTTTCAAAACTTTTAAACTTTGTCATACATTAAAATTTTTATCTTGACACACATTGAGTTTCACAATGATTTTCAAGAACTGTTTGGGACTTCAATTGAAATTGAAGAACTGAATTGGAATTTAAAAGGTATTCTTAAGACAATTCTGAATGGTACAACCTGCCCCGAACCAACACATTCTCATCCTTTGGCGTCATATAGGTGACGCCATATGCCATTTCGTCCAAATACTACGTACATGGCACCCTTCAGAATCAATATAACACGCACTGTTATGGGTATAGGTCTGGGGTATGGTCTGCGTCTCATATAGACGCTAAAGGATGCCAGTCACCTTTATGATGCCTTGGGTTCTGTGTGTTATATTGACGCTAAAGGGTGCCATGGGCTTAGTATTTCGACAAAATAACATATAGCGTCATCCAATATGAAGCCAAATGATGAGAACAGGCTCCCGAAACACAGTGAGTGTTTAGAAGTATTAAAGTTGCAATGTACCATAAAGTAGCATTAATTGCAAGCATGATGGGAGATGATTGGAGAAGAAGACCTACATACACTATCAGAGAGAAGTTACTTCACCGGAAGATCGAGTCATGACATTTTGATTAAAAATGAAAGTTAAAATGTAACATCATGGATGAATTGCTCACAATAAGATCAATAAAAAAAATCAGATGAAAATCGAATGCAGTCTAAATGATCAGCTACCTCCCTCTCTAAACTGTGACCAATGTCTTTAACCCTAGAGACAGAACATGATAAATGATAAAAATATCAATATTTTGAGTTTGTATAGCTTATTTAAGTATTTAAATTTATTACTAAAAATCAAGACTTGGTATCATGTAAATCTGATCTTAATTCTATGCAATTTAGCATGAAGGGCAACTCCCACTTTTCTTCTCAACTCCCCCCCTCTCCGCTTCCCACTTTTTCCCCAATTGTACTCCAGCATCACCCAATGAGTCGTGCTGAACGAGACCTTCAAAAAAAAGACTCCAAAACGTGGCGATTACGATCTGGGTAAACCAACTCTGCCTCCTACTTTCCTCCCCTCTTCTCTCGCGTCGTCTTTCTTTGTCTCTCCCTCTCTATCTCCCTTTCCTTCAATCCCTGTGTGGCTATATGTAACATCAGTAAAGCTGTCAGGCAGCACAGCCAAGATAAACAGGCCGAGGGCTGGGTTCAGAGGTGAGAGGGGCTGAAATGTTTTTCCTAAGGAACTGAGGGACCCCTGGAGAACCACGGCTGGGGCCAGGCAAGGGCCAGCGGGGAAGACGATCCCCTCGATTGCCCTCTCCACACTAACACATTGGCCAATCTCCTCTCTCTCTTTTTCTTTCTCTCTCTCTTACTCTCCCTCTCTCTCCTCGATCTGCATCTGTGTACACAAATACTCTCAACAGGATCCCCTTCACACATACAGACACACACTCGCACTCATTCATTCATTGGCCGGACTGGCTCTTTAAATTACTGCTGTGTCAACACAAAGAGCTGACACTCGCATACACTCTGACTCACACATATGCTACATGCAGGTACACATGTACAGTACGTGCCAGAATATATTTCACATAAAACGTGCAGTGAAAACAAAATAAATTTCTACTTCTTTTGTTATCTTTAAACAGAATCTACTAATTTGCAAGTATGCATGGCAAAAGAGTGCCTGTACTGAATGTGAGCATATGGTACATAGACCTTGGGAGGGGTGATATCACTCACCCGAAAGTGACCTTTCTCCCTCTTGCTTTCTCTCATCTCAAGCTCTTTTTTATAGAGAGTACAAACAGAATGACTGAGAAAAAAAAAGAAAGAAAGCAAGGGAAGGTATAGGTGCCAGAAGTATTATAAGCTAGAATGGGGTAATACACTAAAACAAGGTGGAAAAGGAGAGAGAGAAAGGCACGTCAATGCCAAGAAAAGCATGTTGAAATGAATTAGGACAATAAGATTGACAGAGCACAGGAAGAAGAACAGCAGAGGGTGAGAGAGTTGGCTTGGTCTGAGCACATACCCGTTCCCTGCCATATGGACCGGCGTTCGCAGCTCAAAACAGAAGGACTCATCTGGGATCTGATTTCTTTTCATCCTACTCTGCTCCTGGCTCTCAAAGCTGATTCAGTTCAGCGCTCCTGACCTGTGATGCTCCGGCACAGGTTAAACAGTAAAACTACGGTCAGTTCTGAAGGTTTAAGAAAATAATGAGCATGAAATATAAAACAGACGACAATGAGGAAATAAGAGCAGTCGGGATAACCCAACAATTTCCGTTTTTTCTTCTCATGTCAGCAAGATTTAAATTGATTCAGCTTAAAAAATCTACATTAGTTCAACAAATAAGTGCAAATTTACTTTTAAATTTGTGCTGTCAGATTGAAGTGAGTCTTTCATGCTGCAATTAGCTTGAGGTCGGGCATCAGGTGGCAGTAATGGAGCAGGAACTGATAAATGCCTATATGGAACCTCATGTTGTCTGCATATGTGTCGATTCATATTCATTCTACTAGATTTATTTTCATAACATTTAAACCCACAAGTAAGTTTTTATTTTTAACTTCTAATACTTTTATTCAGTAAGGAGGCGTTAAGTTGATCAAACAGTGACAGTAAAGACATCATTAATGTCATAAAAAATTTCTACTTCAAATAAATGGTTCTTCTAAACTTTCTCTTCATTAAAATATGTATTAAAATAAATGGTCTCTACAAAAAAAAATGAAGCAACACAATTGTGCCACAAATCTTGAGCCACAAATCAGCATATTAGTGTGATTTCTAAAGGATCACGTGACACTGAAGACTGGAGCATCACTTTGCCATCACAGGAATAAAGTACATTTAAAAATAGAAGAAAAAATTTAAGTTGTCATTTTTCACAATAATATCATTTTCATTGTTGGTTTGTTTTCAATAAAAATAAATGGTGGGCATAAGACTTCTTTCAAAAACATTTGATTTTTTTTTTTTTTTACCAACCCCGTACTATTGAACTGTAATATGAGAATAAATATAGGAGTCTCCACTTCACAATCACAAAAAAGACAAAAGCAAAATGGACAGAACTACTTAAAAAATTGTGCAACATGGATAAAATGGCAAAGATAACATGCTGCTCTATTCCCACTCACATATATTTTTATAGCAGTGTATATTTGTTTGTAAATATGCTTGTGCACTGTAAAAAAAATGAAATGATCAACAAGTCATGGTATCCTGTGTTATTACGTCACTTTAACTCGTCAAAATAATTTAAGCAATTTCAACTTTTTTCAGTCAATTAAATATAATTTTTAAGTTGATATAACTTTAACAGCCAGTTCTATTATACTTAAAAATAAAATGTAGCAACTGAACGTTTAAACAGTGTAAGTTCCCATTTAATTTTCTTATGTTTTGGCATCAAAAATGCATGACAAGAAGGAAGACACGAGGATGAAGCAGCATATTCTTTTACCTGCTTCTCAGTTTTTCTTTCCCAGCTCTCAGCTTCCTGCCACTGCTGCCCATCAATCTACCCAGGCCACAATGGTCTGTGACAGAGCCGGGCAGAACCGCAGGGGAAGACAAACAGTGGTGGACACACAGCTCACTTCCTCTTCCCTCCCGTCATGCTCCTCACGCGGGGGTCTGCCACCCTGTCGGCCTCCCTCGTGCTCCACGGCACATCCTCTCGGCACATAAATACCCAGGAAAAACTTCCTGCCCAACTCCAAAACATGACCCAGAAATAAACGAACAAAAATAGAGCCAGGGTTATATTACAGGAGAAAGAGAGTTTTATTGCTATTTGAGACATTTTATTGATTTATCAGGTTTTGACTCTATTTGAGACGTATTTGCGTACACATCCAACACCCCTGGTTTCAAATGCATATATATCTGTATGATACGGAGAGACCCAGGGCAATTATATTATTTTCACTTCAGCTTTTTTCCGCAGCCCTGAGATGTCCTTTCATTCTCGTCTCTCTCACTCACTCACTCAGCATCTGTTACATCTAAACAGCCCACTTAACCTCATCTCTGTCACTTTCTCTGCCGGCAACATGCGCATACACACAGAGCAGAGGCATACTTTCTCTGAGGTCTCACACAATGCATTCATGACAGAAAAGGAGAGGAGAAATCCTTAGTAAAATTACTAGAGGACATTAATCATTAGGGCAGATTATAAGCAGCCCCTGTTCTGCCAGATGCCTCTCTGTTTGAGCCTCTGCTCTGCAATCTCAGAGCACTTCACCTCCGCTGCTGCTGCCTCTCAGGGAGGACGGCCATTGTTTCTGGCCAGCTTTTATTTCTTTATTCCTAACATTTTTTAAATAAGGCGCATTAGAGAGGTCTCATCATCTTTTCCCGCTTTTCAGCCCTCCTCAGCTTTGAACTTGGGGGCTGAAAACCACAACCCACTTCAGAACCTTTAGCCCTGTGTGGCCACATACACATATATGCACATGAAGAAACCCACACATACGACACAAAAGACTTGTTCCTTCATAACATGGTGCTTCAGGACTGAGAAATAGTACTAAAGGTTCTCTAAAGGCAACAAAAGGCCAAGGGGAGTATAACCCGACATGTGCGCGCACACACACACACACGCACAGTCCTCTCTTAAAGGATTAGGGTATGAGAAGCAGTATTTAGGACTAAACCCACTAAAGTAGGTTTACTACCTTAGAAGTTCTCTCCAGGAGTGATAAGTAGTCTCCACCTCCTCTCTCCATTTGTTGTGTGAAATTGAAAATGCCAGTGAGTTGATGTAGTAATAACAGCTCCACAGCTCCTGTGGTGTTTGGTGACGCCAGAAAAGGTATTCTATAGTGAGAGTAAGTGTGATTCCATGTTGCACATGATGTACCTGTCAGCTGTGAGAACAAACAGACAAAATCATTGGTAAACCTCAGAGCATCAGCAACTATCACACACATGTGCCGGGGGTAAAAATCTGGCGGACGGAATCACGTCGTCTGATACCTATTAAACTAATATTAGCATGTTTGTGCAATGAATCACGCCCTTACTGCCTATAACAATAGCATGAAGGTGCATAACATTCAAGTAACAGTTAAATCAATCAATCATAAATAAATATCCTTTAATAGTTGTATGAGAACTTATGAATTTTTAAATCTATTCTCAAAACACATTTTTATTCCTTAGCTTTTGGAAACTTGTAATTGTTTTTATAGCGTAGTTTTGCTATGCATATACAGCACTTTGGATCAATCTATATTGTGTTAAAGTTGCTTTATAAATAAAGGTTGTTGTTGTTGTTGTATGAATGTGTCAATTATTTATATTCTATATTTCTCCTAACAAATATTTGAATGTCTAATTAATCAGTACTAGTGATCGGAAAACAAAAGAACTTGTAAATAATCTACTAACCGGATTTGAAAGTATTTTGTCACATTTAAACCTACACTGTGTAACTCTATTACTTTATTCTTAACCCTTTGATGCGCAAGCTATGGATACCCCCTCTAATGCACAACATGGGTCTAAAAAGACCCGTATTCATTTCCTATGGTATTTCAGTGATGGCTGAGTGTTTTCTTTGCTGAATATTTAAAATATATGTATTTTATCATTTGTTATTCCAGGTATTCATTAAATATCTTGTTTTTGATTTCCACAAATCATTGGGTTT
>JAOTRC010000007.1:9772051-9784546 GCA_027497675.1 Cyprinella lutrensis | reverse complement strand
TGGACTACATTGGCCACCGTAGGAGTTAAAACGAAATCGGAATTGAGAGGAACAGAAACTAATATTCACTGGATGATTATACCTTTTCATCGCTAGATGGGGGTAAAAATCACACAGAGTAGCTGAAAACTCAAAGATATTGCTGGTTACTTAAAAATAAAAATCATCTTCTATCCACCTTTTTGCTATTCTATAAACAAATTTACACCATATTTGTTGTTTTATAAATGTATACAAAGAACCCTTTTCACATGTTCCAGAACATTTCATTTGTGCATTAGCTTTGGCTGGCTGGGGTGTAGAAGAGGGATGACCAACAGGAGCAGAGGGAAAGACTTCATTCCAAAATGTGCAAATAGTTTCCCCTTCTCATTTCCTCTCCTGCACACAGATCGAAAAATGTGAACATGACAGTAATGCCGTTCAGATAGCACACAGCAATCCAGTTCATTTGAGAATTAATAGTGGTGCAGCACGACAGCATCTTGAAACAATGAATCACTGGAGAGGATACATTTGGACAACGTTTGTCTATATTGTTAAACACTAAGGTGCAACAAATCCGGATTATCTGGCAATGGATTATGTGGTATTGTTTAGCACTTCACACACACACACATTCACTGTCTCTCTCTCATTACCTCACACCACCATACTATATAGAATGGGGTTGGGGAAAGGTGCTTGAGAGTGGTGGAACATTAAGTGTTTCGAGTCACCCGGTGAACTCAGTGCTATTGTGCCCGTATGCTGGCCCATATCTGGGGAGGCAGGAGGCTCTGCTGTGACAGGGTCCTATAAAGGTATACTAAGAGAGTGAAGTGCAGAGAGGCTTCATCCTGCACTCTCTGCCCGCTGCCTCTTCACTTGAGTATGTTCTTTGGTATGTGTTGCTCCCCAGCCATTGTGTATTTGTGCTCTCAGTGGCCTTATCTCAGTGGTGTGGCATTCGCCCAATTGTTTTAACGCAATGACACTTAAATTGTAAGCAACATGTTGTTGTTGCAACTCTATACCAATATAAGTTTGTAGAGGCACGGATATTGTTTTTGTTTGTTTGTTTGTTTGTTTTATACACTCCACAAACACATAAGATTTATTTTAACCTAGTGAATACAAAGTTCTGTTTTAAATTTTGAAATGTTAAGATTAGTTTAAAACGGAACCCTTTATCTTTAAGAGTGTCAGATGCAGTTTTTTTTAAAAAAGATTTTTTTAAATCGTACTTTTATTTCATATTTTAATAAATAATTAATAAAGCCATATGTTAACCACATCCTTAGATCTCAAATTGAATTCTTAAGAAAGACGTGTTACTGCCATAAATGTATGCATGTGCTATATGTTCCTCCAGAGCTGATAACCCTCCCTTGGACCCTTGTTGGTGGTGAGGCGCGGCCGGGAGAGCGTGAGAGGGGACAGCCGTCTCAGGAGGGAGCGAGGCAGGAGCGGAGAGGGAGTTCGATGCGGAAGACATGGACTGGCTGTTTGATGGCCATTCCAGCTGAACAAACAAAACACCCCAAAACACGATGAACCTGGGAGTTGGAAAAATGTGCGGGTCTGCTACGAGGTCAGATTCCTAACCGTATCTAATTCAATTTTACAAACTGTAAGAAAACACAGAGCTTGATGGAGCCTCGATCTCCTTGCAAATAATGCTCATATACAAAACAGTTTTTGTCTGTGATCAAAAGCTTCGAGGCAACGGGTCAATTGGTTTTGAAACAAGTCCATTTGCGTAACCGTTATAACTTCAAAATAATAAATGTGTTGAAACCAAATATTGTGATTTGTTCGTCTCCCTTTTTGACACACAAGTCTCCTCAAGGGGTCCACAGTGTCAGTAGCCGGGAGAGGCTCGCGCTGTTGCGCGCGCACGCGGAGCACTGCTCGCGCGGTGGTCCGGTCAGCTCTGTTAAAGACATTAGTGCAGCGCTCGAGGAGAGCGCGGGAGGCTCATAGACAGCGCTCACTTCTCTAAATAAACATTAGTCTTAAAAAGTTTGGCCCCGCGACCTCTCTCTGATCGCATTTCACTCTGGATAGTAAACTTCATTTTTATCGCGGGACTTTCCCATTCTTTCCGAAAACAGTCTTCGGTTTACGAAGATATGAAATGCCTACACTGACAAAGTTTCTCTTTCACCTGGCTCTGGGACAGACGTGTATCTAATTTCTTTTTTACTGTGGAAAATAGAGCCGTTAAAAGTGACACGGGAATTTGGGTTTAATTTCAAGATGAAAAAGGTATGCATGCTTCTCCGTTGAGAAACGTGGTTGGATTAGTCCTGAAAACCAAAAGATCATTATTTTGTTTAGACAGACCTCAAAATTTCACACTGAGGGAAAATCAGTCTTTTAGAGTGCAAAAGAGAGATTATAGGTGAAATGTTATGCCGTTATCTGAGGCGACTCGACATCCCCACTTTTCACTTAAGATTTTTCTCTGTCTGTCGCTGATAGTTTCTTGGGACTTTGCTAAATTGAAAAATCACTACCCTCGTTGCACTCTCTGTATTTAAATGTAATTTCCTAAATTGGGAAAGTGTTGGAGTTTGTTCAGTTCTCACTAAAAGCGAACCCTAGTTATTATAGACTGAGAAGAAGGTCATTTTGAGAGGTGTGCCACTCACGAAGGTCAAAGCTGTTAAAAAATATCATCATTTGTTATCACAACATTTTTTTCTTTTGTCAAATCAACTTAGATAATTTATTTGGCTCAGATAACAAATATTTTGAATTTCTATTTCTATTCTAAAGTAATTTCAATCTATTAACTCATTTTATTTAGCTTTTGTTTGCATTTCAATGAACTTTACTTACTTTAAACCAACTATATATTTTTACCGTGTATAAGTGAATAAAATGAGTCAAGCAACCCGAAAATAAGTCATTCAAATTATTCAGTTGTTACGGGGTTGAACTTGTGGTGGTATCCTGACCGGATAACGGGAGCATGCTCGCGGACAGACGACAGCTGTCCCTCTCCATCAAACTAAGAGTTTTTGGGTCACAAGTTAAGTCCTCGGGCTTCCATAATGCTAACACTAACCCGTCACTAAGCCAGGCTCCGATATCGGTGATATCCCGGCTACATCTTGGAGGGAGTATGTGTTACTGTTTTGTGGCAAACAGACGAGACTCACGGAAGGATAAGTTGGGCGTATTGCCATGGAGACCGTCATTAAACGGATCATACATCACTTTTGTCGAGCGGTCATTTTTAGGTCATATAAAGAAGCTATTGTGCTCATCGGATGACACAACAGATTTGGGATTGTTCTTCAATAGGCTAATCGCTCATCGCGGAGATGCCCGTGTGTTTCTCTGTGTGTGGGATGGCAGGCCAACAGCAGGTGTCCTTCAGTGAGTCCCAGTGAGTCGAAGTCGATGGGGCGAACACTTCCAAAGTTAATATTTTGTTTCCAGAGAAGAGGGGCGGCCTGTATCTCTACTTTATTTACACATTCTAAATTAATTAAGCAGAGGATTCCTCGGTGCGCTAGAAAAACATGGAGGGGGAGATGCTGGGCTGCGGAGGGAGGGCCTAATTTATTGTGGCCGTACATCTCTGCTTCATGCCAGGGTGTCAGGGGACTCGGCCGACGGCATTCCTTCACAATGAGGGCTACAGCTCCCATCATCTCTTTATTTCACCGCTTTAAATGAAAGAGCATGTTAGAGACATAGAGAAAACGAGAAAGGGAGAGAGAACGAGATTTTTTAAAGACACAACAACAGAGTTTAATGCGCAACCCACCTATAATTGTTTTAACGAGCAAAATGAAAATTACAGAGGGCGAAAAAAAAATCACAAGCCACACTGTTTACTTGCAACAAAAAATACCGAAAACTGATGTAGGCAGGCCAGGCTGCTAGTCTGGACAACATCAACAGGTTTTATTAGTTTTGCAAGACTGACACCAATTGCATTCACCATCGCAAGATTAATATGAGATCACGTTGATACGCATTAAAAGATGAAGTTTAAAACAGATGTCTGGTTTAAAAACCGGCCTTACATAGATGAAAAAAAAAATCTGTAAATTCAATGGAGCCGTTTCTGCTGAAAGCACGAGCGCGCTGCACTGTGTCGTTTCTGCAGCAGGTGTCCTAGTTCCGCTATAGCATATGTAGCCATCTCAGTTTTTTCTATCAATAGTAGGCAACATAATTTTATAATATGGAACTAAAATATTTACAAGCTATGGACTTGTAACAATATCCTCACTAATATTAGACACAGAGTGGAGTGTTGTTCGTCAAGCTAACGACGGCAACAATTTAATACTATGATAATGATATTAATAATGTTTGAAATAATGCTTAAAACAATCTCTAAATTATTTTATTAAATATAGGCCAAATGAGATATCATGCAAGAAAATTAATTTTCAGAAATGATTAGCCTACTACAGTGAATGCCAGATATAGCCCCAAAATAGCATATTTAATATTTCACACAGTTATACGTTATTATACGTAATTATACGTTACTATAACTATACTGTGGTCTGCAGACAGCCTAATCATGACTGAAGAAGAAAAAGAAATATTTTTAATGCGCTTTTATGCATTATTCGCCGTTAGCCTAATGTAAAACAGTGCCATGTGCAACTTCTTTGGTCGTTAAAATAATTATCCATATTGAGAAAAAACTATATTTTTTATTAAAAGTAGATAATAAATCACTATACAAAACAATTAATAATTGTACCCCTTATCCAGAAACATCCAGAAATATTGAAATGTTAAATGATGTTTATTTTTGCATCCCAAAGACTTTTCTATTATGCAATTAAAGTGTTGAATTCTTCTTAATTTAACACGAATGTGTTACGGACATAAAAAATAATTCACTCACGCATAAAAAAATATATTAATAGGCTACATTCTCAAACAGATAAGCTGAGAAGCCTATATTTTTTAACTATTAATAACCTGTCTAAAAATAGGTCACATTAAACATAATAAAATAATGATGCGTGCATATACACAGGCCTGAACGAAATATCAATCGAATAGCACCATTAAATGTAAACTTGAAATCTTGTAGTTTACTATAGGATAATTAAATAATTGAAAAGACCTTTCAGTGCGCGCAACAGTGGGAACCCCATGATTCGGATGAGTAGCCCGTACAAAAAGAAAGAAAGAAAGAAAAAAAAAGCCGACAATAAAAGCTGACAACGTCGCAACATAAAACACCAGGCCAGAAGCGAAAACAGGGTTGTTTTAGAGATATCCTTTTTAAAATTACAGTGATAGAAGAGATAAGTAGAGATATACTTTGCTCCATGCGAAATCGTGGGTGGTCTCCTCATGGTGTAACTAACGCACCACACTGAAGAAAATGAAAGCGAAATGAACAGGCAATTAGTGGGATTCGCAACCCACGATTTACACTTTCGATCCGATTAAAGGAGAGTGATGTGATTTCTCATGCAGAGACAAAACAAGACTCAAAAGTACTGAACGTCAAGAGAGAAGATAAATATCCTTTTTTAAAGCCCATCTCGCATTTCGCCTCCTTTAATCAAGAGCCAGTCTTTCTAAAACTCAACTAATCACCACAAATTCATTAGCAGTAAATTATAACTGGCGCAAACACGACCACATGAGTGCAAGCGTGGTTGGGTTGAGGAGATTTCATTCATAGGCCTCGAGTAGTTTTATTCGCTGTGGCAAGTAGATCAAAAGTACACTATTGTGTAATGTTACTTCCTCTCTGTTGCTCTCTGTCACCTCGACCAGCAATACATTTATCGCTCTTCCTCCCAGGCTTTTTTACGCGTGTTTGTTAGAGAAGCACATGACCTCTGCCCTTAAGTCAGCCTGATGTTCCAAACTAAAGTCACCCTAATAATAATAATAATAATAATAATAATAATAAAAACGTAGCTGATAATAATAAAAAAGATAATAAAATGATCTATATCATGATTCACAAAGCATCACATTTCTGTTAGCCAACGAACAGGCCTCTCCGGCTATATTAATTTACCATAGGTCCTCAATGATTCAGTTGTTTATAAATTAAAACACCCTGCAACTAAAAAATAAAAATAGCTATATGGCTTTATATTTAAAAAAAAATAAATACTGTTTCTATATTTTACTATTTTGGCAGACAAAAAAAATTTCACGCGGCGCATTTGACTGATAGTCCAAGAAGTGCTGGGAAATGCGGTTTAACTATTAGTTTGGTCCAGTTTTGTTGTCATGGAATATAGAACAGTAGCCTATGTTATCCTGTTTTTTTTTTTGTTTGGTTTTTTTTTTAGATGTTTTTAACTTAACCGACCTGTTTGCATTCGCGTCAAATCATTTGCTAAGTTGAAGAAAAGGAAAAAATACGGTGAGTGAGTCAGGCCTTCGTTAAAAGCCTAAAACCAGTTGTCAAAAACACCCCACGAAGCGAATTTACCCATTTGCGCACGAACCGAGTAAATAAAGGCAGCTTTTAATGCCACCTTCTGAACAGAACCGTGTGCTCGGCCAACTCTGAAATGGATTCATCAGTCTGTTTTTCGCACTACATTGAATTCCCGCTGCTTCCTTTGTACATGTCTCAAGACAACACAGATGACATGAAAGCGGACAACCGAGAGTCTTTTAAGACGATCGCCTTTCAGAAGCAAATGTGTGTGGCTTGTCTCGCTAGGGACCACTTGCTGGGTGCCTATTCAAGCCTTAGGGACAAGGTCTTCACTGACAACATCAACAAATGGGCAAAAAGCTGCATTATTGTGGATTAGATTCCAGATGAAAAAAATGCTACCACAAATTAGCAACGAATCCTCAAAAGACGTGGTGGGTATCCATGTAGAACCATCACATTCAATTATAGGCTTTCAAGCGCTGATGTTCCCATTGCTTTAGCTCTTTGTCATTTGCCAGAAACTGGTCAATTATCATGGCTCAAAGCGCCACACAAGAGGAAACATGTGCCTTGGGCCCACAAAGTACTAAATACTGGTGTGAAAACGTCACACTTTTCCTCTGTTTTATTAAAATCTATTTAAGCCTTAATAAATAACCTAGGCCAATATTGAAGCAAACATTAAACGAATATTTTGACAACGTAACAATATTACTGTTCTTTGACTTTGAAATGTCTTTCATATTGCTGAAAAGTATTACAATAAACTAAAAACTAAATTATTACAAATTGATTAAATTGTTAAAATTAGCCTACTTGTTTTCTAAAGTCACATAATTGTTTGAACATAATTGTATAAACGTTAGACAACTCTTTTAGGCAGGTCAGTAGGCCTGGTCGAAGACTAAATGGAAAGAAGTTAACGAAAGCATCTTCAAAATTCACAAACATTTATTGTCTTGCCATTACAACAGAAAATGACCTATGGACATTGTTTTGTCTCTTTACATATAACAACATTCTTTTCACAGATAATTTCTCAATGGAATAATGAAATATGTATATGCACAAGTGTCAGACAGAAAGAGGTAATGCGATTTACACCAATAACCACATAATTATCTATCAACAGAAATAAAATAAAAATAAAATTCACCAGAAAACGTCTGTTGAAAGATTTAGGGGAAGTGGGACGTTAACCTATATGTAATCTATTTACAGCCCCTATTGTCTCTGGCAATGTGCTTTCAAAACAAGTAAATCCTGAGTTTAAAGTCTCGGTTATTGACAGTGCTTTTCACAAACTCACAAAATATACAAAACAATAAAATAGTTAAAACAATCTTCATTTAAGTCAACTAAAAGAGGAAATTCCATATCAATGAGTAGGCTACAAACTATTTAACTTTCTGGACAAAGCGGCAAAGGTCCACTGGCCGTCCAAAGGTGAAATCTTAGCTTACTGTTTACATGGTCTTAATTTCCTCTCTTCAGCCTGTTTCTCTCTTCAAAATCTTACATATTTACAGTTCATAAATATACTTAATTAGCCTTTTATTTAAGAATTCAGAAACATGAAACGGGCGGCATTTTAGTCTTGCAAAAGTGTAAATCCTACCTTAGCAAAGGACGAAACAACCATTTTAAACTGGGCTGCTGCACTTTCTATTTGCTGCCACTCTAGAAATGGCAATTGTTAAGGCTTGGCGTTTTGCTCGAGAAAGTCTGTGTGCCCGGCTGAAGCATCGTGTCCTGCGTTAGATTCAAGTGGTTCGTGGCCGAGGCAAGTGTTGGAGTCAGCATGGCCAAGATTTGAGCCTGTCCACTCGGTTGCGCGGTGTACGGCGAAGCAGGAGAGCTAGCCGCACCGATTATATTGTCTATAGAAAAGGAAGGCCGGCTCGGGCCATTTGTGTCCGTTTTGAGAGGCGCCAGACCAGGAAGAGTCGGGCTGAGTTGATGATAGAAAGGCTTTCTCAGCTCGGTACCCAAAAACGAAGGCAAGCTGTGTGGCGTGGAGAATATCGAGGAAGGCGTAGGGAGAGCACAATGTGCGTTTTGGAAAGGGAACGCGCCTCCCGGGTGGTGTGGGTGATAGGGGTGATGCGCGTGGAAATTCTGCAGCTGTAGGCCGTAATTGTAACCGTACGGTCCGTAGCCAAAGCCAGGTAGAAATCCCCCCGCGTCCCTAAGGATCTCGTTGGCCTGGTGTCTTTTGAAGCGCTTCCTTCTGCGCAGAAAACTCCCATTGTCAAACATGTCGGCGGACTCTGGGTCGAGGGTCCAGTAATTGCCTTTGCCCGGGTTACCGGGTTCGCGGGGAATTTTGACAAAGCAGTCATTTAGAGACAGGTTGTGACGGATAGAGTTTTGCCACGCGGGGAATTTCTCCCGGTAATACGGGAACCTGCTGCTGATGAACTCACAGATCTCACTGAGAGTCAAACGTTTCTTCGGGCTCTGCAGGATAGCCATGGTTATAAGGGCTATGTAAGAATAAGGGGGTTTCACCAACGCATTTTTCCCTGGTTTATCCCCAGTTAACGCACCAGTTCTGCTGTCATCCTGTGGCCCGACCCGGTCAGCCGGACAGTCCAAACTGCTTTGGCCCGGAGAGACTGCGCCCTCCCCCGCATTCTGGGATAGATTGTCATCGGAGTCATTGTCCAAGTGAAAAGTATGATGATGGTGAAGATATTTACCCTCTTTTACAATATCCCCGCCAACGACATCGATGTCCACGTCGTCGGACAGAGCAGAACTGTCCGACATGTCCGTCCCCAGAGTCATCCTTGGAGAGTCTTTTTGTCTTGCTCTCTCGCGTTCCGTGTCCAGTCTCGTGCAGCACCCAGCACAAGCAGTGTGTCGTCTCAGTCACTTTCTGGAACGACAAAACTCCCGTCCTCCAGAAGCCAAGAATACGTTGTTTTCACGTCCTGGAGCCGCATAGAAATAAACGTATCTTAAGAAACGAAAGAAGACTCGAAAGAATCACACCGGACTTGCATAACACAAAAACTGTCCAGAGCTCAGAGCGCTTTCAAGTCGAACAGGACACTCGGTTCAGAGTGAAGTTGGTCCATATACAATATAAACTTCTGGATCATACGAATAGCATTATGACTATGCATTCACAAACTAGCTTTTCTGTTTTCATAATTCGAGAAGGCTGTTTGCTCTCGTGTACAATCGTAGCGCTGTGCGTGAAAGAGCCTCCAAGTAGCCTATACCCCCGCGCGGCTTCCAAAAACTATTTATCCAGTCCCCACAATCACGTGATCAGCATGTCGGTAACCAGGAACTAGGGAAGTTTACAGCCGAAAAAAGCAGCACAAGGGAGAAGTGTTATCAACTCTCCCTAACAAGTGTGCTTATAGTGAAATTTAACTGACATTCGCGACAAATGTCAAAAAGAATGCAGAGAAAATAATACATTTCGCACAATTTAACTTTAAGAAAGCCGAGGATTTTTTTTAAAGATGACAACAAATAAACTGTCAACACATTAATTTAATACAAAAAATACAAATATTTTCTTTGCTCACTAAGTTTTTATTTTCTATTGTTGTTTAAAGAACAGCATCATAACAATACGACCAAATTATTCAATTAACCGTTAGCCTTTTTGCATTGCATTTTATTTTTATTATGTTGTATTAAGCTAGCAACATCGATAATACAGCAATAATGAATAATAGGCTATGGTAAATAAACAAGATAAAGAAAGAAAGAAAAGCAATATTCTTTGCATTAAATCACTAGATGGATGTGTATTTCTTTGCATGTTCAAGAGATAGCCAACAATCAAAGTAGAATAGTAGGCTATTCAATCGAATCCTTCAAAAATATTTAACAAATCAAATGTTCCAATAAACTGTCAGAGAATACATTTTAAAGGCAACAGTATAGCTTATTATTCACAAAATTGGCTACAGCAAGAATAGGGACAGATTATTTTATTACTTTTTAATATTTTTTGAGACTTAGTCAAAGTTAATCCTCAATTTAGCATTTATACAATTGCACATTTAAATATTTCACGATATTTTAACGTTTAGTGTTCATTTACATGAATTAGCTTATTACCAGTACAGAACAGCACAAATCAATAAGTTGTTCTATCCTCGGCAGGTGTAAGGGCTATTTTAATGATTTTTTTAATGATTTATTTGGCATGAAAAATATCTTAAATTGTTTATAAATATAATAACATTTGCTCACAAAAAGAGGGTGGAAGGAAATTTGCGCTTATACAAAATCTTTTTCTGCGTTTGAATTATCTTTTTGGTGCCGTTATTCACTTCTCAGGGCTTTAATGGGCTTTTTTTTCCTGTCAGGGATTCAAAACAACCCGTTTATGATTTTTGCATTGCTATCATAGCCTATACATCTCCTAACGTAGCCTATATAAAAGCACACACTCTCTGCAACCTGCTCGGATTCGTCTTTGCTTATGAGTGTTATGGGTGAATGACAAGCTTCATGCGCCATACAGAACGCGCGCGCACTCTTAAAAATAAAGGTTTTCCAGCGACGCCATAGAAGAACCTTCAGTCAACAGTTCTTAAAATAACCTTTTTTTTATTATTATGAACATCATTTTTAAAATTCTAAAGAACATTTTTCCACTATAAACAACCTAGTGCATCAAATCCCGTAGATGCTAAATGTTCTTTTATGAACCATCAATGCCAATAAAAAAACCTTTATTAGAGTCGGGCATCGAATTCTTTTCATTAAGCTCATTATTCATACAAACAAGACAATTGTGCCTCCGATTAAAATCCGCAGGATATATGTCAGATTTCATGCTCTGCATGCTTTGTGACCATATTTTCAATGAAATATTTTCTCTATTATTCCGTTTCCCATATGTAGGCTAATTAAAGTTGATATAAATAATCGGGCGTTTCGAGAATTATGTTCATGCGCAGCTTAGTTGATTGCTAGTAAATAACAATAAATATAATAATAAATTGTTATATAAAGGTGTTGAAGTTATAAAGGAAACAGGAAGGGTAAAAAAATAAATAAAGTTAGTTCGGAATTGTAGTTCATGAACAGTTGTTGGAGACGATGGCAGGACCGCAGCAATGTGTGACAGCTGCCGGTGGGAGCCCAAACTCAGAGGTTGGAGAAGTTGGCAGCTCGTGCAATTCTACTGTCTCAAAAAAATAAAAAAATAAATAAATCTATATTTGAGTTCTGAATTATATGACTCAAAAATTCTATGATATAATGTAGCCTATATGTTATGTTATTCTTATGTAGGCTAATACAATTATTAGGCTATCTTAAGATAAAGGATTTAGTTCTCTAGTGAATTCACTTTAATGACACTCTTTTCCGTTTAAACAGACAAAAAAGAAAAAGAAAAAAGAAATGTCGTGCACGTTTAGAGCCCTGGACAACATAAATGTCAAAGTGCAAACCACTCTGAAAAAGAACCAGATAATCACCGTCGGTTTTCGGCCTAAACTGACAAATTGGCTTCCCATTCCTATTTTTCCTCCTTTCCGCTTTTAAGTGGGATCACCAGTTAACGTGTCGAGGGCTTACAGAATAAAAGGACTGCAAAGCATGCTGTAAATCTGTAACATTTTTAACCACAGTACTGCCACCTTGCGGTCCTACGCTGTATTACATAGTCCATAGACTATACAGCTAGCGCTTGAACTCCGCATTCCACACCAAACAAAACAAACAGACAAAAAGAAAGAAAGAAATTCTAACTGTGGACATAAAAAATAGAAATAATTACATAAATTAAAAAATCACATTGTGCTGCAAAAAGTTGGAGGACCTTTGTTTCTCAATAACCAATAGAATTGCGCTCTTAATTAACTGAGGCCGGAAACTATTATAGGCTACAATGTATTAACTCTCTAGAACTATCGCATGCAAATAAGACGAAAGAAGTGTATCGCTACAAGTGGAAAAGAGCTGAATTCAGGTAAATTGTTTGTCGACCCAATTTTAAAAGATAGCCAGAAAACACCACCAATCATGAAACCATAGGCCTACATTTATTAAAATAAATCACGTTCTGAATTTAAATGAAAAAAGAAAAAGAAAAAGTAGGCCTAAATGTTCAAATGAAATTATAATAA
>JAOTRC010000007.1:9743594-9753731 GCA_027497675.1 Cyprinella lutrensis | reverse complement strand
AAAACAGAACAAAAACTTTTTTTCTCATGAAAAATTAACTCGTTAATTCAGAAAAACAGAGCAAAAAAATCTCGTAATTCTGAGATAATTAACTTGTTAATTCATAAAAACAGAGTAGATTTTTTTTCTTCAAGTGAATGCAATACGCTTCCGTACCTTTCAATGTATAGAAGAAGAAAAAACAGCGTTTTCAAAAGTTGTTCTTTTGCATTCCACTGAGGAAAAAGTCGAACAGGTTTGGAATAATGATATTGTAGACAATTTTAAAGCAATTGAAAATTGCTTTAAAACCTCAAGGATCAAGAATAAATCATTCTTCTGGTATACGTAAAAGGATACTCCACCAATAAAAAAAAAAAAATTACATTCTGTCATAATGTAATAACCATAATGTCATTCCAAACCTGTTTGATTTTATTTCTTCTGTGGAACATAAAAATATTTTAAGAATTTTTCTTGTCCATACAATGGAAGTCAATAGGTTCAATGGTTTTACTCCCCAAAGTTCTTCAAAATGTTTTTCTGACTTGACCTGAGGGTGAATGATGGCAGAATTTTCATGTTTGTTTTTGGGTGGAGTATTACAGACAATTAAACTATTTACAGATAATTTAACTCCAACCTTTTCTTTTAAAGTTCTCTAAGTGTAAACCTTCTGAGATACACAGGAGCTAGCCCTGCTCATACAGAGCAGCAAGTTTTACATGCTACTTGTATTGCAAAACGAGAAACGATTGTGAATGAATGTATGACTTCAGAAGGTGTACAACAGAATTCAGTATTGCCTTTCAACTTAATTGGTTTCAAAGTTAATCTGAAGGAAACAGAAAGGCCAACTGTCAGATATATTTGCTATTCAGCATGCAAAAGAAGAGATATCAGACTTTTCAGTTCCACAGAGCATAACCTGGACTGTGAATACTGCTGAAGTGGAAATGACAGGACTTTGCCTGCTTGAATTTCTAAGCTCAAAGCTGAAGAATGTCTGGAGCTGTCTACAATTTCACTTGTCAGCTCATCTTGTAGCGAAGGAATCGAGGGAAGGCAACAGAAAGTTTTGACCAGTGCTGAAAACACCCAACTCCCACCGCAACTCATTAGAGAGGTGCAAACTATCCCGAGTCTGGACATTTCTACTGAGATAACGAACATACATCCAGAAAGGAAAGCACAACAAAACCAACTTCTTCTTAAAGCACCCTCTTCTTCCTCCTCAAGAGTATCCATACATATTACAAATTACATTGGAGTGACTGCTCGATTATCAAAAATGAATCAGTTCGCCTGAACATTGAAGCCATTGGAATTGTATAAACTAAATTTATGATGCCATATTTTGATGCACAGACTTCAAAAACAACATTACCAATGCTGGTCTTCAGAGTTCACTGTAAAGTTTATTGTTTTTGTGGTTCAGTGTGTTTTGAAGGACAGATAGAGCATCCTCCTGACTGATCACAAAAACGTGGATCTGAATGGCCAACGGTAAATAAGAACAGAAAAACCTTTTTGCCTTTTTAATCAATTACCTTTTGCAAGCTGTGATTGCATGCATTGTTTTTACACCTTTTGAAACAAATGCCAAACCCTTTTCTTTTAAATTTTGTGTTGCCATGGTGAAAATGTTTGTATTGTTTGAAAAAAAAAGAATATAATTAAACACCTGATTTATTACTCATCACCAGATACCAATATAGCTTCACATATGGTGCAAAGTCACCATAAAGCACTTCCTTGCATATATAATAGAGAAACTCAAGTATTCTTTGTTACAGAGCCCCTAAAGGGACATGGGATATGAGATGGGCAGGAAAACTGTCAATACTTTTGCAGTCTCTCGCAAATATTTTGCGCTCCCCTGAGAAACGTTTAATTTCGCTTGTAAAATGTTGGCGTTCCCTCGAGAAACCTTATATTCGTTCACAAAATCTGATTCTCAGGGGAACGCAAAAACATTTGCGATCAAATGTTAAAGCATTGAATAATATTTTTTTCCATCAACATGTCCCTTTAAGGGCTCCGTACTTTGTTGCCTGGTGACAGAGGTCATCCGTAAAATAATCTGTAATCACCATATCCCGCAAACTGACCGGCTAGCCTCTTTGTCAAAAGGCTTGTTATTATCATTTCATTATAATAATATCAAAAAGTTTACACCATATTCACAAAAAGTACATCATTCCCTCAATTTCTATGGCACGGAATCTAACCCAGCATCCCAGTCTATTAAAATAACATAAAATATATTTTTGTAGGACGCAAGCAGTTTGAATAATAACAAAAAATACAGTGATGCAACAACCCCATTAGTAGCCTAATATCCATTGGCGAGTTAATGCGAGATTCAAGTTTCATTTGTGGCGAATTAGCGATCCAAAAGCAGTCATTGCTCAAAGACGAACAGATATTAAATGACTGAGAAGAGCCAAACGAGTTCAGTGCTCAAGTCATGATCCAAAAAAAGCTCTCAGCTCATCCAGAATCAGCTGAAGATGGCACGTTACGAAGTGTTTTTATCCATCATCCACTAATGAGATTAGCGATGATGAACGTTTTCAAGCTAAACGAGTTTCACTGAAACCACAGGCCCAAAGCATTTCACCCAGTGTGCTTCAGCTCAGCACTGCACAGCAGTGGCCCAGCTTGTTATCCAACCTTGAATCAATCCTTTTCCGCTCTCTACGCCTCCTCTCCTCTTCTCCGTCCTTCCACTCGTTTCATCCCTTTGTTCCACTCCACTTTCACATCATCCATCCATTTATCACGCTCTGCTTGGGTTGGTTGCCGGCTTGTTCTCATAACCATAGAGAAATGTCGCTATCATGACGAATATTGTGCCCAGGAAGAACACGCTGCACAGGAGAGAGAAAAAAAAGTTAATTTCAATTAAAAGCATTATAAAGCATTTATTGATCACGTTTTCTTTTTTACCTTGTAGGCTCAAAGTCCTCAAGCCAGAAATATGAAATTAATGTGGAGAGGATTATTGAGAGTGATGTAGCGAAGCCTTTTAGTATGTTGTCAGCATACTTGATGACAGCAGCTATTACGAGTCCTCCAAGAGCCTGTGTGAAATAAAAAAAAAATAATCAATTGATATTGTTCCAGGAGAAAAGCTTGTGTTGGCTTCCTGTTCGCTGTCAATGATGCAAGGAATAATTGACGACAGGCCGTTCAATTGAACCTTGGGTGTGCATTATTTGTCTAATAATTCAACGGCCTGAAGTCATATATTCCGCTTATACTACAGTTACCACACCTCAGAACATTGTTCAGATGATGCATTTCAAGACGTTAGTCAAGTTTTGTCATTAAAACGCTCTTGTATGTAGGACTAATTTCTTACGCATCTAAACTTATGATTTCGTTGCTTATTCCAAAACGTCATTTTAGAGGTAGTAACGGAGGTATGATGGGGACTAATGATGGGGGACACACTTACGACTCGCTGAAATATTCAAAGACCGACTGTTTCCATCAAATGTAGCAGGTCTTAAACACCACCTGTGAACACAGACTGAACGCGCTGAATGCATTTGGGCATGATCAGTCATAAGTATCAAATTACATTTATAACTGGCCTTAGTAGGCCTAGTGTGACCCAGCTTTATGCAGTTATTAATGCAGTTATTAGAGAAATGTCAAAATTATGAGACAGAAAAGCATGTGCGTCAATATTATTAGTTACTTATTAATTAAATTTGTTTTAATTAATTCGTTCATTCTTGTTTTCTATAATTGACAGTAGATAATTCAAAAAATTAAACACACAAAGCCCTTTTAACAAGTAGGCCTATATCAATAATTATTTATTTGTTATATTATCTGGAATAATTACGAAAATCCGAGCAGCAGGACTACCAATTTATTTATATAGCCTATTCAGTTTAATTTTTTATTGACTACATACTTTATTTATTAAAATTAAATTGTATGTGAAGTTAGACATCGAAAATTGCTGATCAAGCGCATGGGGCTGCATGTTTGTTATGAATTGTATCCTATTTTCCGTTATTACAGTTAACTACGTGCAGTGATATGGAACTGCAATGCGGTCAAACCTGCCTGAAACTACTTTAGCCGTGCGTTTCCCAGAAAATAATTCTACACCTTAGAGGGTTCTCAACCAATCAGAATCAAGCATTCAACAGCCCTATAGAAAAAGAAGCAGTTATTAACACAGACTCACACAAAAGCCTTTGTACTTCAAGTCTTGTGCTGCAAAGTGTTCAGGCTTACCTGAAGAGCAACCACAATCCAGGTCAGCGTGTTGTAGCCCTGGAACATTCCGTGTTCTTGGACTCTGTCTCCATCATATGCCAACATCCCGAAGATCCCAAAAACCAGGCCAAACATGCCTGCACACAGAAGATACATGTGAGATACTATACCACAGCATTCAGTTATGTACGGTCATACAAGGAAAGTACAGTAGCAGAAAGGCTGTTCATTTCATGAACACCATTCATTTCTTTTGAGAGAAATTAAGCGAGTAGGTGGTTTATATTAAACATCCATTCTCAAATTATAATTAAGATTGAATGAATAATTCAAATTTGTAAACATTAAATCAAACTACTATAATCTACACTTGTTCAATGGTTTAGTAAATGTATTTGATAATTTTTTTTTTTAATGAAATATTACTTGGCTAAATTTTTGGTGCTCAAGAAACATTTCTTGAAATGATCAAGGTTAAAAACAGTCCTGCTCCCTGGAAACTAAAATATTTTAATAAATAGAAATATAATTTTTTTAAAATAGAAATTATACATTATAAACGTACTGACCACAAACTTTTGAATGATAGCGTATATATCAATAAACGCCTTCATTCTGAGAAAATAAATTAACTGATTGTGATAAACTTTGAAATGATGAAATGACGGGTTATCACATTATCTTGGCACTCATTGAAGAACAGGGATGCTTTTTTGGCTTCGTTCATTATGACGAACAGAAGTTCACATTAGGAGGTGAATCACTAGATGATCAATTCACACATTGCCTGTTATAAATAAATCTTGCACTGCGACTCCACATGGCAAGAATGAACACGCACATACATATTCGCCTTAAGCTCCTGAACGTGACCTCTCAAACTGTTTTTGTGTGTGTGTGTGTGTGTGTGCAAGAATTCTGCTTTTTTTTAAAAAATACAAATTTCAGTTGTTTGAAATTTGAGAACATCTTTAGGAAATGCATATCATACAGAAGTCAACAGACTTCTAGTGTAAAAATAGGTTGTACGTGTCACTGCTTCATGTTATCAGTTAATTGTCACCTATCTTAGCTGGGTGAAGTGTTAATTTAATCTGAACACCAACATGCTCAGATTGAGGAAAAGCATCTTACATACTGATTATACAAAAAACACTATTTATTTTGTGACTTCATATACAAATCCCTCTAGATGTGGCCAGCAACTTTAGGCAAGCGTGTTCGCATTGGCACGGCGTAGGTGTAGTCGCCCATCCCAGTGATGCAATTTGATCTGCTTTTTTGTCTCTTTCTGCTCATAGAACTATACATTGTACTTAGTAGCAGTTGAAACACCACGGAGTGTTAAATAGATTCCCGCCCCCTGCTTTAGTATAATATAGAGTAGTGCAAGGATGATGTGTTTTTGTAGGCCAGAACCCAGACACAAGTTGGTAAAATGCTTAAAAATAAGGTCTGTGGTGAAAACAAGATATTTCCAATGATATAAAATACATCAGAAATACCTTTTTGTGATATTTTAAAGATTTTACTGTGAAAAAAGGTGGTTGCTAACAAGTGGCTAAATGGGGCTAAAGAGGTTGTCTGGGACATTAAACTTAATCAGCTGAACAGATAAACTCATCTACTAACTAGTCCACTTTCAAAGCATTGTTGTGTTTATAATCCCACTCTTGCAAACTATTATAACTCAAGCTTTTAGCAAAAATGTTTTTAAACAAAAACAATTAGTGAAAATGGTGTGACGTTGGCGTATTTGGTTTATAGCCTGAGCTTAGCTTAATATTATTCTTATCACAATCAACAAAGCATGTTAGAATTAGAAATGTTCCGATACCCTTTTTTCCTTCCCGAATCAGTGTACTTACCTAGAAAGTACTGCTAATATAAGATAAGTACATGGAACAGGGGTAGGTTTAGGGGTAGGTTCAGGGTTAGTACTAGTTATTACCCAGTAATTGTAGTTACTAAAATAAGTACATAGTATTTACATAGGTAACTGGACTGTAAAAGGAAGCGTTACCAATAACTGTATATAATCTAGGTATCTAAAAACATGTTATATGAACAATATAAGAAAATAATCTATTTATAATTTAAAGTCCATAAACAATATTGTTACATAAACGGCATTTCAGTTTTGACAGCGGCTGGTTCACCCAGAGCAATAAACTCAATACATGTTGTCAGTTATATTTATCGCTCGTTGGCTGTCTTTTGAAAACATTTCTCTTTGTTTGAATGAAGCTTCCAGAGATTGTTGATTCTGGCGTGGCTCATTCTTCTCTGCCCTTGCCTTTGTGGAATCGAGTTCTGCGGGGTGACGCGACTTCAAACGCTTACGTTACTCGTGTTGAAGTTGCTAATACTTGTTCCACTCCTTGAAATTGCAGTATGGCATATGAGACATGTCGCCATTTTACTGGCTGGTTGGTCCGGTCTTAAATTCTCTGATTCGTAGCGTTAAGCAAAGCTAGCGTGCATAACTAGATATTGTTTAAGAAAATGGTATCGGATCGGTACATGGGTAGAAGTACTCGCCGATAGCGATTCCAGGATTTTTATTGGTATCTGCGGCATTTCCGAAACTAGTATCGGAACAACTCTAGTAAGATCTCATTTTCTGCAATGATTCAGGTATGTTTTATTTCTTTAAAACTACTTACCAAGCTGGATGTTTCGGATCCAAACACTCTGCTTGGTCTCTTTGAGGATCTTCTCAAAGTAGACGCCAGCAAACCCACTGGAGAAACAGGCCACCAACACGGCCACCAGCCCCACAAACTGTGAGCCTGCAGTTGGCTGCTCTTTCTGAGGGTCTGACGTGGAGTCCGCTGGCCACTGTCCAAACAAGAAATCAGGAATTACATTCATACATCAAAGATTGCAACACATTTTTTGGCAGTTAATCTCTAATCAAGGTACCTGTACAAGTGCAACACCAGCCATAAGAATTAGCAGAGACAACCACTGGTACACCCCGAGCCTGCGGCCCAGCATAAACACAGAAAACAGGGCTGTGGTCAGGATCTTCAACTGGTATGTCACCTAGAAGTCCACAGGATACATAAAATATCGATATAATGATGGCCATAATATAATTTATGCAACTAATGAATGCATTTGGACTTACCTGGTAGGTAGCTGCATCAAGGTTGGACAGCGCTACGTAGAGCAGGTTATTCTGTAGCGTGTAGATCCCTGAAGGAATCGCCAGCTTCAGCGTTTCTATAGGTTTGTGTAGAATCTCCTGTCTCAGAATACTGCTCAGTGCTCGGCCGCTGTAACCTATTCCACACAGATACAGTAGCAGCTAAGTTAGTTACACCCAGCAATCATTCCTCTCCGATGTAGACTCAGACTCAGGCGACATATAGGATAGGATTCCAATCCTCAAATTATTTGATTTTCATTACCGTTTAAATATATGGGGGTTGTTTCTTTTATTGTCGTTAACATTGATACTGTAGTACTCCCTTTAGTGATAAATGTGTTTTATTCCAGTGATCCTCTCTGTGTTGATTTTTTTATTTAATCATAGTTTCAATACCATGAACTCTCAATAAATAAATAAACAAATATACACACTATCAAACAACAACTACAATAATAATACAATATTAAAGACTCTCTCTTAGTTGTTTCACACAGATGATACACTAACAGACTTTTCTATTATAAATGTAGAAAAATCATTCATGAAACAAACACTCAATTGAACTAATATAGTAGAAGCATCTGAATAACTGTTGTTTTCTGAAATTTGATCATTTTTACTAACCTTTAGTGATAAATGAGAGTGAAAATGACAAAACTGTGTTTTATTCCAGTGGTCCTCTCTGTGTTGTTTGAGGATGTGCCACAGTTGTCATGGCAACACTTAACTCCCAACTGGCTCAGAATTCAGAAAACGCAACTGGACTATCCAGTGCAAACTCATATAAAGTAATTTAAATAAAATGTATTTATACTATAAATAAACTGAAATAGACATATAAATACAAAATAAAGATGTGAAAATACTTATATATTTTTGAGACCAAAATATGCTGGGTGGTCAGAAATGTTTCTTGAGCAGCAAATCAGTATATTAGATTGATTTCTGAAGGATTATGTGACACTGAAGACTGGCGTTCTGTGTTGTAATTTCTGTCTCTTTACATACATTTTTAACTACTTTTGAACTATTTGATCTGTGTTCAACAAGCTAATTGAGATAAAGAATAGCTACTTCATTCTTGAGGTGCTTTCAAGAAGGTAGACTGAAAACAATCTCAAGGAGGAAAAGAAGGCACAATGAAACTTACTGTTATCTTTGAAGACGAGCCCCACACAGGTGAGTATCTTGAGGAACTCTGCCACCACCACGGCAGAGGAGGCGAGGTAACGCGGCCCGTCACCCTGTAAGGTGCGTGAGTAACGCATGGTCAGCACCAAGGACGTGGTCTGGAACACCAGGACCCCCAGAGAGAGGTACTTAAGCTTGGCTGATGCCATGATGACAGCCTCTCACGAGGAGACCAGGACAGACTGGGGTGACATGAGGCAGAAAAGGGCAAAGAGCAGACAGATGTTGAAATACAATATTGTCCCAGCTGGGTCTGACAAGCAAGCTGCTCTGTAAACATTAATGGCAATAAACAACACTGATATACAGAGCTATATAATATCCACACACAATATAGTGTTCTTGACCAAGAAATCAAACATTAACCCTACAGTTTACTAAAATAAATTTAGGACTGATATATATTAAACAATTAAAGGGATGGATCAATCAAACATTAAAAGTGTGTCCTCATTTACTCAGACTCACACTCATGTTATTGCAATCAGTCACCAAAGTGAATGGTGACTGAGGCTGTTATATCGCTCATCAACTTTTTTGTTTCCAGTGAAGAAATAAAGTCAACATGAGGTTGAGTAAATAATGCTCATCACACTTCGCAACAATTATCTTACAATTATTTATATCACTTCTGGTTGAACTATTCCTTTAATTGAAGTTTTAATAAATATAAGGACAAAAATGGTAAAATATTCAGAAACATTAGATACAGAAATATGAAATAAACATTAAACATTATTTCAGAAATGTTGAGAAAATTTTGATTTCCCAATTTACTTGTGAATAGATATAATAATAATAAATAAATATAAATGACAAAAACATGAAAACAACAACAAAATACCTAAGATATATTTTATCGCAAGTCACAATGTCACATGTACAAATGTTTAACATAAATCTATAATCCCAATTAGTTTTTAAACGTAAATATTACATACATTTTCATAGTCTTAACTTACCTTTTCAAAAGACTATAGCAGTAAACCGGAAGAGTTGCAGTTTATGAGTAGGAGTTTGAAGGCAAACCTAAACTTTAAAGTTTAAACCACGTCAAAGATCCATCCTAGCAAGTTCTACTTAAGTTAAATCGACATTCAGTGAGAAAGTTAACGTTAAATAGTTCAGCAGTGTCTTATTTTGACGGTTAAACACTCAGAGCTACTGGTGCTAAGCTATTATTATTTAATAAAATCAACCTTTCCGGGTGTTCATGTCGCATGGTCATCTGCTATATGTTTTGGCGGATTCCCTCGTCTATCAAGAATGAAAGCCAGACTGTCAAATGAAGTGTATAAAATCTTCATGAAGCTTAACAATCCTGCAGTACTTCCTAGTGTTTTGTTGTTTCGATCTTTTGATTATGAGTCGTTGTCGCCACCTGTCGGTTGGCGGACAGAATTATGTTCAATTTACAGTTTTTCAAAGTTGAACTGGAATTCCCAAAAAATATTTTTAATAATTTATTTTCCTAAAAATATTCCCTAATTGGGATGGATGGATGGATGGATGGATGGATGGATGGATGGATGGATGGATGGATGGATGGATGGATAGATGGATAGATA
>JAOTRC010000007.1:9725456-9736880 GCA_027497675.1 Cyprinella lutrensis | reverse complement strand
TAAAATCTTTTTAAGACCTGACTGAATCAAATTTAAGACCTCAGATGAAAATCTAACCGTTTTTAAGACTTTTTAAGGCCTTTAATTTAAAGTTCAGAATTTTAGACCTTTTAAGACTTTTTAAGACCCTGCGGAAACCCTGACTAAAGCCAACCAACCCAGTGATGTCACATGTTAGAATACTGCACAATTTTGGCGCCCTGGCAGCGAAAGATTTTTCTTTTTTCTTTTATATGTTTACATTTGTCATGTTTCTTATATAATTGTTGATTATAGTGGAAATCCATCTTGTGAAACTTGATTGACTGCTTCATTTACACACATTAGTGCTAAAAAACATATTTGTCAGTAATTGAAAACAAAGTTAGAAATACGTCATATCACTGCCACATCATAAAACCTTCCAACTTATTATTTAAGAGCTTCCCAAGAAGACTTGAAGGCAGCAAATCTGAGATTGTTGTGGATTTCAGGCGCACACTTACTTCATGCCAAAATCATCCTGTCCCACTGGCTCTCTCCGCTTGCTGTCATTCTTTGCTAGAAAGCCATCAGGAAGCCATAAAGTCCCATGCTTGCGTTTGCGCTTGGCAGCTAGTACACCCAGCACCAAAATCAGCAAGATGATAGCTGCAGCCACAGCAACCAGGTACAGAGCAGGAGGCAAAGTGTCAATTTTATCTTCATCACCTGAGGTCGAAGAGGAAGATTGTAAACAGAGATCAACATAGAGAAAACAACAATTGCATTTTGCTGTAGCCCTGTTTTGTCAGTTCACTTACTGCTCACAGAGTAGACGGGATACGGTAGCTCCGATCTCAGGTACTCGGCTGCTATGAAGGCCGCAGCCTGGTCTGCACTGGAGATGCATTCCTTTGAGTGCTGAGAACACTGTCGATTGTCGATCTCCAGGTGAACCTTTGATCTAAACCACGGAGACATCCAAAACCATGTTAATTAATAAAAGAAATTACAACATTAGGGTAAAGACAGTATTTAAATCTTTGGCCGAGGAACATACCCAATGACCTCCTTCTCTAGCTCTCGTTTTCCACGTTGCTTCATAGCGGCGATACCGCTTTGGATTTCACTCTGCTCAGTTCCATAGTATGGGTACACCATAGGTCTCTTATTCTCATCCACCTTCAGTCGCAGGTTAGTGTGCAGGAGCGTCCCCAATGAGCGCAAGAAACCCTTAAGGTCACCCATTAGCTCCTCAGGCTGCAACAGCACCACAATAACCAGTGTGCCATCAGCTAGCTTTGGAGGCGTGTCCGTGGCACAGTCCAGACCATCCCAGCCACATGCTTCTGTGTTGCAGCCCTGGTTACAATGACCATTGGCGTAATGATCTGCACAGTATCTATCGTATCTATAGAGGAATTAGGGTAAATAGAGAGAGAGAGCGATGGGAGTTAGAAACAATTAGACTCGATTCATCGTTCATTACGTCACTGTGCAGAGAGTGCAAACGGTAATAGAGTAAATACATGTCAAATGGCAATGGCTCATAAATAATATACTGTTAAAAATATAAAAATATGGATAATATTTAATTCATATGTGTATTTTTCTGATATATAACATCTCTTTTTGAAAAAAAAAATGTTATTCAAACATTATCTAAGCAATTTTCCCAAAGAAGAAATGGAGTATGAGATTTACACAGGGACACATACTTGCAAGTGCTCGTTGATGTACGATTCTGGCATTCAAAGCTGTCGAAGAGGCATCCTGCATTGTTGCACTGTGGGTCACAGCGGCCGTTATGGAATAAGTTCCAGCAGGGCACTGGTGTTTGGCAGTTCTTCCAGGGCTTGTCCCAATGGAGCGTACAGTCGCCTCCATCCCACTCACACTCTGGGTTCTTACATTGCGGGTCACATACTTTGTCTCCCGCCCGCTGTTCACAATCCAAATAGGGGCAGGAGGGTTCAATCGTTTGACAGGTTGGCCCACTGAAGCCAGGTGGACACCGGCAGCTGTTGGGATCATCCGGCATACAGGTGCCACCGTTGTGACACATGCATGGTTTGTTTGTGATTTTCTCACAGTACGATCCAGCAAATCCCGTAAGACAGCGGCACTGGGGGCGACCCTTTATGTCCACACACTGTCCGCCATTCTGACAGTGCAAACTGGCACAGGTGAACCCGTCATAATTGCCACAGTTGAAGCCAGTGTAACCCTGAAAGAGCCATTCAGAGGGCATCAGATGTCAAAAAACAAAAGTCATGGCACTACTTTACAACTAAATGCCTGGAGGCTAGTAAGACAGCAACAGTGAGTGAAAGGAGAGTAAAAGTTCAGTTAAAAGAGGGAATCAGAGTTTCGCTTCATACCTGATTTTTGCAGCCTCAGTCTTTAGTGCAAGCATGAGAGCAAGGAGAGAACAAGCAGCCATGAGAAAAGGAAACATTTTCACTCGAAGCAAAGCAGAGTCGTGCAAAGCAAATGTAGCCGTAAAAGGTTGTAAGAGAAAGCACAGTAAGAGACATAATCGTTAATATACCCCCCTCCCCCTCTAAGGGATCAGTTTGTGGAAATTAAGATAGAGGTTTCATGTATTTACAGAAGTTATGGAGTGCTTCACTACGATAGAGGTTTTTGTCTGATATTACAGGTTTTCAAATGTAGTCATATTAGCCAATATTGGACATTTAATTGTACATGTACTCATTTTCTCAATGAGTCGCCTTTGCCATCATCCAACACTTACTTTAAATTTTAAAAACACTAATAAATTAATAACAATGTTAACTGTAATTTTATAGCAAATCTCAAAATGAATGTAGATTTTCATAGTGTGCATTATAATGTCGTCATAACATTCAAAACAACGGTATTAGTATTTTATAAGCAGGCATGTGATCAGTTGAAGACAAGAAAGAAGGAAAACCTTATTATTAATAACAATAAATATTAAAATATTTAATATTACAATGCTAACATTTATAGTTGCCTTAATTTCTTTGCTTTCAAACAGTAAACCATTCTGCTGAACACAAAGGAAGATATTTTGAAGAATGTAACCAAACAGTTGAAGCACCCCATTGACTTCCATAGTAGAAAAAAATATATTATGGGGTCAATGGGGTACATCAACTGTTTGATTACCGACATTCTTCAAAATATCTTCTTTTGTGTTCAACAGAAGAAAGAAATTCACACAGATTTGAAACAACTTGAGGGTGAGTAAATTATGACAGAATGTTCATTTTTAAATGAACTATTCCTTTAAATACTCTGTAGTCCAGAAGAGGGAAAAAAACAATGTTTTATTGCACATGCACACATATAAAGTGTCATTCAAAGGTTTAGGGTCAGTAAGATTTCAATTTCAAATTATCAATATCCCAGATTGGACTGAGACATCAGTTTTTTTTTAATATAAATTATATGGATAGTGTTTTAATGCATTTGATGATATCAATTACCAGTTATTTATTCTCTCTCTCCTTTACGCCATAACTCTTGTCTAAACAATGGAACGTGAGTGGCTGGAATTAACCGCTTCTCCTGCCGTTGTCACCATGGTTTTTCGGGTTAGTTCTGTTAATTCGAACTGAACGAGTGTGACCCTCATCCATCTAATAATTTACCTTTCTCTCATCGAAGAATTTTGAAAATTATGGACAACTGTTTTCAACTTTGTTAATAATAAATGTTTGATCACCAACAAATCTGCATATTATGTTGTTTTATAAAGGATCATATGACACAAAAGTAACGGCTGATGAAAATTCTGCATTGCCATCACAAGAAAAAATATCATTTTAAAATATATAGCATACAAGACAAAAAACATTAAAAAACATTACAGACCCCAAACTTTTGAATGGTAGTGTACATGCATATAAATACTAACACTGCACTTACGGTTTGGCAGGTACAGCTGTATCCATGTACTGAACTCATGTTCATAGCACATCTGCCGTTGTTATGGCATGGCTTGGACTGGCACAGATCCACCATTAACTCACAGCGTTGCCCTATAGAGAGATCGAGAGACCAAGAAATCGTAAAAATAAGAAAACTATTCATTCGAACATCTTTAAAATAGCAAGAATGAAACATTTAATGTATGTCTCTAATGAAACCTCACCAGTATAACCGAGACGACAGCGACATTGATAGTTATTAGTCAGCGGCACACAGTCGATGGTGCCCGATGGGTTGCAAGGTCCAGAACGACACTCATTCACATCTCCCTCACAATGCACTCCAGTGAAACCAGGAGGGCAGGAACAAGTGTACCGCCCCACACCGTCCACACATTGGCCGCCGTTCTTACAGCGTGGGCCAAACTCTGGGGCGCATTCATCCACATCCACCTCACACTGCAAACCTGCAAAACAGAGAGGAGGTGGTTAGGGGAACTTTTCATATCAGCGTTACATCTATGCACTAAACGTACAGCATTAGAAATCAGGCTTTTCGAGCTTTACCTTTGGTGCCAGGAGGGCATGCACAGGAGAAGCGGTTGATCAAATCAATACAGGTGCCTCCATTCCGACAGGGATTCGACTGGCACTCGTCAATATCATATTCACAGTTCACACCCTGATAACCTGCTTTGCACTAATAGAGAAAGAGATGTTTATAAATTAGATGTATAGTTTTCTCTATGTATTCTATACTATTTCTACCATAAGACCACCGTTTGAATGTTTCAGGGTCAGTAAGACATTTAAATGTTTTTAAAAGAAGTCTCTCATGCTCACCAAGGCTGTATTTATTTGATAAAAACACAATGTAGAATGTTTCACAATATTATAATTTTTTTTATTATTTAAAATGATTGTTTTCTATTTAAAGATATTTTAAAATGTAATCTATTCCTATAGTGGTAAAGCTGAATTTTCAGCATCATTACTCAAGTCTTCAGTCAAACAGTTCTTATTATCAATGTTAAAAAAGTTGTGCGCATAATATTTTTAAGGGAACCTTGAATTATTTTTTTCAGGATTTTTGACAAATAGAAATGTATCTTCAATGGAAATCTTTTGTGACATTATAAATGTCTTTATAAAGTAATTTTTCGTCAATTTTACATGTCCTTGCTGAATAAAAGTATTAATTTCTTTCAAAAAAACATTTTGTTTACTGATCGCAAACTTTTGAATAATAGCATATATCAATTTTAGTAAGAGAGATCAGTTGTACCTGGCAGTTATATCCACCCTGGTAGTCCTTACAGGTCCCTCCGTTTCTGCAGGGGCTGGAGAGGCATTCATCCATCTCCTCCTCACAGTAACTCCCCATATAACCTCTCTGACAAATACACTGGTGTGTGTTGTCTTTGTCCATACACCTGCCTGCATGCTTACAGACCATGTCCACCGCCACACCTTGAGCACATCAAAACATGCATTAAGGATTCAAAATTCACATCACAATTACACTAACAGTGAAATTTGTTTAATGTCTCACCCTTGCTAATGGCGACAGCCTGGCAGGACATGTTTGGGATGTCACAATATAGGCCTGTCCAGCCGTGCTGACAGCTGCATCTCCAATCCATCTCCTTCTGGATGCATGTACCCCCATTCAGACACTTAATCTGACTGCACACGTTCACCATTGACTGCAGAATGAAACAACCAGAGAAATTAATCTGACAACATAATTGTAGAACAATCACTTATTTCAAGACAGCAAAAATAATTTTATAATTAGAATTAGCAGTTAAATAGCAGATCTTCAAGATTGCGACTTAAATCAACATATTTACTGTAACCGTGTGCGTTTACAATCTAAGACTGAATGGATAGTTTTGTACCTCGCAAGTTTTTCCTTTGTACATCAGTGGGCAGGTGCAGTGGAAGGTCCCCAGGCCATCTATGCAGGTGCCGCCATTTTTACATGGATGAGAGTCGCACTCGTTCAGTTCGAACTGACAGAACTGACCCGAAAAACCATGCCGGCAGCGGCAAGAGAAGCGGTTAACTCCATCCACACACGTTCCATTGTTTAGACAAGAGCTATGGCGTAAAAGAGAGAGAGAATGAATAAGCATTGATATGATAAAATGCAATAAAACACTATCAATATAATTTATACTGAAAACGTACGTCTCGGTGCAATCTGGGATATCACGTTCACAGTTGATGCCGTCATATCCAGGCAGGCATTGGCATGTGTAGCTGTTCACATAGTCGCTGCAGTGGCCTCCATTCCAGCAGGGGTTACTGGCACACTCGTCCACCTCCTCCTCACAGCGCTCGCCATAGAAACCAGCTCTGCACTCGCACAAGAACCGCCCTACTTTATCGACACAAGTACCACCGTTACGGCACGGGTCTGGAGAAGAGAGAGAAAATCAGAGATTAAATTAGTTTGGTGTTTTCAAATTGGTCTCCAAAGGAATATATGAACAAGATTTTAGAAGTTTTATTTTGATCAAATTAAGATATTATTCGTATTTATTGAATCTGACATTATCTCTGATTTATTCTGCTTAAAATTGGCCATTGGATGAATCACAATTCATTTATTTAATTGACAGCCATCAATCTGTTTGGGAATGGCACATACTGGAGCTGCAGTCATCGATGTTGGTCTGGCAGTTGACACCACTGTAGCCAGGCTGACACTCACAACGGTAGCTGCCAACCATGTTCACACAGTGAGCTCCATTCTGACATGGGTTCTTCTTGCACTCATCTACATCTTCTGTGCACTGGGCTCCTACACACATGACATATACTCAGACATTTTGTACAGTTTTTCATCTTCTAATGGGCGTCATTTGATCATGGGTAAGGTGTTAGAAAAGATTCTCTTGAGGAATAAAAGCACTTACCTTCCCAGCCGCTGTGGCAAATACAGGTGTAGCTGGTGTAATCCAGGGATGGCTGACACCTCCCTCGTCTCTGACAGGGCTGAGATGCGCAGGGGACCAACTTCTCCACACAGTGTCTCCCTGAGAATCGAGCAGTGCAGTCAGTTGTGTATACAGTATGGAGTGGTTCTCAAAACAGTACCAAAATGTTTACTTTTGAACAAAAGTAATCAAAAATGCCCTTGGAATCAAACATTTACATATTATAATTAGGGCTGTCAAAATTAGCATGTTAAAGCATACAATTAAGTTTAACACGTTTTTTAACACAATTATCCAAGCTTTAGTTTTTTCCCCTTCATCTGAGCGTTACATTATAGGATCACGCTATCATTAATTCAAGTGCTTTTAAACCATTCAAGCGTGATAAGATGCAAAAACAGCACTTAAATCTGTACTGTGTCTGTGAATTTCCAGTCTGTGTGACAGACACACACTCATGCGCACAAAAAGCTGCTTCAGACAGCGTGGCGGCTGCATTGAGTTCTCTTTCACGCTTGAATGGACAAAAAACACAAAAGTATACCAGAATGCCCACTTTGTAGAGTATCCTCGTAAGCACAAATAAAGTGTAAATAAAGTCTTAAATGGCCGTTAAGAGTTGTGAGGATATCGGATGTGTCGGATATCATGTGCATCATTAATTAATAATCATTTTAAAATATAAAATTTAAAATAGAAAAGAGTTATTTGTAACTGTAACAATATTTCACATTGTTATGGTTATACTTTAGTTTAGGATCCAATTCTCACTATTAACTAGCTTTTAACTACGAGTTTTGCTTCAAACGCCTAATTACTGCTTGTTAATAGTGAGTAAAGTAGTTAAGTTTAGGTATTGGGTAGGATTATGGGATGTAGAATATGGTGATGCTGAATAAGGCATTAACATATGCTTCACAAGTACTAATAAACAGCCAATACCCTAGTAACATTCATGCTAATAAGCAACTAGTTAACACTGACAATTGGACCTTAAACTAAAGTGCTACCAATCTTACCGATCACTATTGGACGATAGTGTAAAAAAATAATATTATTAAATATAGTTTGGGCAGAAATCTTTTTATAAAACTTATATAATCAGACAAAAAAGCGTCATAAATGTCATGTTGCTCCTATAATACAAGTACAAAACTGTACACTGTAAATGTAAATTTGTGTGTCACCTGTGTAAGGCAGAGCGCAGTAACAAGTGTAGCTGTTGACTCCATCCACACAAGTTCCCTGATTCATACAGGGGTTTGACTCACACTCATTAATGTTTATTTCGCAGTTAAAGCCTGAAAGAGACAGGGCAAACCAGGGAGTTGGAGACAGAAATTAACGTCATTGTTACTCTGTTTAGAAAGGTAATGGACCACACGCCTTTACCTGTAAATCCACGGGAACAAACGCAGGTGTAGCCATTGAGATGGTCATTACAGGTTCCACCATTCTGGCACGGGTTGGACTGACACTCGTTCTTCTCTCGCTCACAATTCTTACCCTCCCAACCACGATTACATTCACAAATGTACCTACAAATAGATAAGTTAGAGATGAAAAAGACAACTGGCCATAGAAGCATATAGTTAATCCTAATGCGCGGCCATGCAAAGAAAGCAGTGTGTATTTGTCATGAATTTAGTGCTTAGAGTTTATCTCTTTACAGAATATAACAGGAAATGTATTAAGTAGGTTGTGCTACAAACAATCATTATCAGTCACATTGACAAAATGGTTTGCAAGATAAGGCTGTTCCTACCCGTCCTGCTGCTCAATACAGTCTCCGTGCAGGCAGGGCATGGGGCTGCAGTGGTCTGCTCCTGAGTGACACAGAGGACCATGGGTCCCAAGTGGACACAGACACTGAAACCCGTTCACCTTGTCCACACACGTCCCTCCGCTCAGACACGGGCTTGAACTGCACTCGTTGATCTCCTCAGTGCATCGTTCTCCTAAGCCAGAGAGGAGAAAGAGTCATTAATGAATAATTACTGTTCGAATACTTTAATTCTGTTTACCTTTTATTCAAAAAAATGAACAAAAATCTAATCTTTCATTGAAGTAAAATAATGATGTATGGAGGTAACATCTCATTATTAAATTATGATATATCATTAAAATTAAAGGCTCCCTTTTATTCAATACTTTTATGCAGCCTCCTTCTGCCAAGAGAACAGCTCTGAGTATTCTCCTATAATGCCTGATGAGGTTGAAGAACAACTGACAAGAGATCAGACACCTTTCCTCTATACAGATCCTTCAAATTCCCATGTTGATACACTCTCCTCTGGGATTCATATCAGGGGACAGCAATGGCCATGACAGAAAACTTCATTTTGTACTCATTGGCCCATTTATGTGTTGATTTTGCTGTTTGTTTTAGATTATTGTCTTGATGGAAGATCCAACCAAGACCCAATACGATTTCTAGCAGAGGCTGTCAAGATTTGATTTTTTTTTTTTCGGTTGATACTAGATAGAATCCATGATGCCATGTTCAACAAGATGTTCAAGACGTCCAGCAGAAATAGATGCGCAACATTAAAGATCCAGTAGTATTTTTAATCGTACACATAAACTGAAAAACTGAATATGCTGGAGTTTGTTTTTTAATTAGTAGGGGATTTTATTGTAAGTTACAAGAAAATCCCCTACTAATTAAAAAACAAACTCCAGCATATTCATTAAGATTTTTTTATCGGGGATTTCTAACCCAAAGACTCAACTACTTTCTGCAATTCCGCAGCTGGGATCCTTGGAGAGTCTTTGGCTACTTGAACTATCACTGTGCATTAAGACAACATTGACACGTGACCTCTTCCATGCAGATTCATAACATTTCCTGTTGATTTCCAGTAACATTTCCGTAACATTTCCAGTTGATTTCTAAATTATATCTGATTATTTCTGAAATTATTAATTATTTCTCTGATGGTGGAAATGGGAATTTTCAATGCTTTACCTATTTTCCTTTATCCAGTTTCTATTTTATGAAGCTCAACAATCTTTTGCTGCACATCAGAACTATACTCTTTAGTTTTACTTGTTGTGATAAATGATTAAGGGAATTTGGCCTTTGCGTTTCATCATATTTGTACTTCAACAGACAGACATCATGATCATGCCTGGATAATTTCATGTTCCTAGTCACCCTGGTGTGCTAAAAATTGTAAATATGAGGGAATATACTTACATAGAATTACTAGGGCTACCAATAATTCTGGCCAATGTGTATTAGAGAAAAATATTCATTTCATAATTGTCACAGTTCTGTCACCCTCGTCTGGGTTTAGCGACAGAGCTGTGACACTCCCGGTTTGTCATTTGTTAGTTTTTAGTCTGGTCTGTTGTGAGCACATGGCTGTCATGTTATTTCCTTGTGTCATGTTCTCCCACGAGGGAGTTTTGTTTGTAGTTTGTGTTTGTTTGTTGTTAACTGTTTTTATTAACCTATTCGTTTACCCATTGTTCTTGCACTTGAGTCCTCGCACATTAATCATTCCGTGACAATAATATTATGAAGTCCATTTGCATGTGTGTATTTATGTATGTGCGTGAACAAACCTGTGTATCCAGGTTCGCATACACATTTGTACTCGTTGATTCCATCCTCACAAGTCCCGTGTTGGCAGGGATTACTGGCACAGTCATCTAGGTTAATCTCACAGTTCACGCCTAAGACAAATGATAAAATAATTAAAGGAAATGAAGGCAGATAAGTGTGTGTGTGTGTGTGTGTGTGTGTGTGTGTTTGTTAAGAGAGAAATTGTCCATCAGAGGAGTTTAGTGAGCTTTGTGTTGTCTGTCAAGTAAAGTTAAAGTTGAAGTAAAGTTAGACGTCCCGGACAGTGTTACTGAGGAAAACAGGACTTTTCTTGCTCTATTTAAATAAAAAAATCTGATGCACTATGTATACATATTTAACAACGCAGACCAACAAAAATGCTTCAGTAATTTATCATTGACAACAGAGGCTTGAGCAAATTAAAATATGGCCACTTAAATTCACATTTCACATACTTTACATAGACATTAGCCAATCAAAACAGAGGTTATGCAGACATCTCAAAGGTACAGTGACAAAAATATATGCCTCTGTAACTGTGAAGGGTGGATAATGGTCAAGATAAACTAAATTAAGACTAGATTTTGGTAAAAGAAAATTTGATGTTATCATAATTAGACATTAATAAAAATTAAAATGCTGCAAGTGTGTAGTATTTGCCCCTTTAAAGGGTCTGTGAAATGTAAAGATGTGCGAGACCCACCTGAGGTGCCCGGCTGGCAGTTGCATTGGTACATGTTGACCAGGTCAACACAGCGTCCTCTGTTTTGGCAGGGGTCACTCTGGCACTCGCGTATCTGCTCACTGCAGATGGGGCCCATGTAACCTGGCTGGCATTTGCAGATGAAAGTAGCAATTCCGTCTTCGCACTCGCCATGGTGACAGGGTTTGGGTTCACAGTCGTTAATGTTTTCCATACACAATGGCCCTGTGAAACCTAAAGAGAACAGCATACAAGACAAGGAATTAGTACAATAAGCTCAGATCTGTGAGAACATTTACTAATAACTTATAATGAATAACACTA
>JAOTRC010000007.1:9682985-9696794 GCA_027497675.1 Cyprinella lutrensis | reverse complement strand
CCCCTTACCAAAATTACTTCAACGGAAGGTTTCCAGATGGATATGCGGAGCAAATCCATCTGGCGGAGTCAGGTTAGTTGTAAACACATATTACAATGATCCACTTGTCGGATTGCCCTGTCAGATTCTTTTTCAGATACTGTTGCTAAAAGCCAGCTTTTTTATTCAAATTGTTTGTTATAATAATATTAAACTTTAATTAGTGTGTTAAATTAGCATACAGGATTTGCTGTGGTATTGAAATTAGTATAAAGAGTTGTGGGACTGGTATGGCAACTGACTACTGAAATTATGGTATTGTGACATTTATTTTCTAAGAGTGTGGTCACAAAGTCTCATGGGCAAACATGAAGAAGACAAAACAAGAGAATGTAGACGAGTGTGAGACACAAGTTAAGGGTGAGGCTTGCACAGAGAGAGGCATGGCCCTGACTGGTCTGACAAGATCCCAATATGATTCATCAAACTGCCAGAGAGGAAGTTATCAAAGGATTTTGAGACAGGCTTTTAGAAATGAACACTTTGTAACTCATCTTTACTTCCAGTCCACTGAGGGGGCGTTTTTAAATCCTGTACATCCTTCTAAACCTCATCCACATCTAAATCCGGGATCTCCCGACCTTAAACCGGGCACTTGCACTGAAAGCCTGCACACCTGCTGCGATCAACAATCTGGCATAGAGCCAACATGATTCATTGCATCCCTGATCTGAGATCAGACTCTACTCTGAACGTCTAATGAGTAACAATCAGACAGGCAGGAGGGAATCGTTCCTATGTCAGGACGCTGCATGGGCTGAAAAGTCTCTGTATGTGCATCTGCTTTACAAAAGTTTATTGTGAGTTTCCTCACAAGCAAACAACAGTCCAAACTTTCACACGGAACTAAGCTTTACTCTGTTTAGAGTAACCAGGCTGTGATTAACCAACTGCTAAACATTTTGTCTTCATTTTTCCACATTCTTGAGGCCAGAGCTCTGTCCCTGAGGTGTGAAGGAATGGAGCGAGGGCCAAATGTGAGGACAACATAAGAAAAAGAGAGGAACCCAATGAAGAGAACTGGAAGGTGATAAGTGGAATAATTAAAAGAAGCAATTCACACTCATTTGTTAAAAACAAACGTATCTTCATCTCCCCTTTTGTTAAACTCAAACTAATCACTAACATAGTTCTTTCAGAAATGAATGACTGGATTGCATGTCCCAGATATCAGATAGACAGTAACAATGTGCATAACTATAAAGTATCCAAAAATGATGTAGTTGCTTTCCCTGAACCACTGGTTTCGGATGCACCTGATCCCGATAGGACGCGTTTCTCAGGCAGTGTTTGCATAACATGCATTCTTGCATTCAAAAACAGCTAGACGGAGTGCAACGAAATGGAACAGAATGCACGGGTCTTGAGATGTACTTTAAAAGTCCTATTTATAAAGTCCTAAACAACTATTTTTAACATGACACTCCATAAAAAACAAAACATGGGTGGTAAAAAAAACTTGCATGATGATGTAATGATTTAAGCCGTCTGTTTGTTAGCGCTATATCGGTGCATTGAAAAGGTTGAATTTAAAGATGCAACTTACCAAAAAGGGTTTTACCATGCAAACTTTTAAACAACGAAAAATTGCAAAAATATAAAAATAAATTTAATACAATGTATATAAAACAAGATGCAATGTTTCAAAGTGTACTGTGTACTGATTGCTTCAGATGGGTTGAATCTGAAGCTTTGCATCCAAAACTATCACTTAAAACTTGAATTACCAAAAATAAAACATGCATTTATTGCTGTATGTTTTACATCATTTAATAGAAAATAAATATATGAACACATGAATAGATGGATGGAGCTAGATCCATCCAGCTATCTATAATCAGACAGACAGACGAGAGACTCCAGGGAACAGTATAGCACAATCTACATTTGCTGCCAGGATTCTTCTCACCACACAATTGTTTTTACAATTCTTCCCTCTTTTTCTCCTTCCTATCTGTAGTCTGCGTTTCTCATTCTCTGTCTCTTTTTCAGATCGGGCTCCAACAGTAACGTGACCAGATGTAAAAGAGTGACTCTCTCGGAGCTGGTTATAAATCAGTTGAAAACATCTACACAGATTCATAACCCAAAGTGTGTGGGACCTGAACATGCAGAGCTGAGCACCAGTATTCAGAGTGTCTGTGTGTGTGAGAGTACTAGAATATTGGCACTGAACACTTGGGTGTAGGATCTGAAGCCAACTCAAGCCTGCCTTTAATAAAAAGCAGTCCCATGCCTTTTTATCCCCACTAAATTCAGGATTGTGATCAGGGACTCTCTAAACTACATTCAGTGATTTATAAAAACTGTTTTCAACACAAAATCTGTCTCTTATTAAATCTTAGGCTTTGCAGAGCTGAGGGAAATTAGTCTTGAATACATAAAACAGCTGTGATATAGAGAGCTGCCCACCTTTACGCCCGCAAAAACACATGAAATACATGGTTTATACAACTCAGAATCAGTCAGACATAAGTGTTGGTAACATTTGATCTGCCTTTGACCATCAGAAGAAAATACAACAGCAACAACAGAACTACTTTTTTAGCCTTGAAAAATTGGTGAAAGGTGAAAAAAGGGGAAAAATTGTACACACGAGGAATAAGGAATCATTCATTCATGTCCATAAGTGATGTGTCAAAGTTTTGTATTTATTTACTTTAAGGTATTCATCAATTCAACTCAAATCCGGACAATAAGCAATAGAAGTAGTCATGCAAACAGTCCTAATAAGGTCAAGGAGTGTTTCAAACAAAGTCTGGTTCTCCTCCTTCGTGATGTGGATCAGGCAGCATTTGTGTGTCGGAGCTCTCGCACAGAGCAGCTGGTTCACAGCTGTAAGCCTTGCTTGTTTGAAAGCACTGCCTCATCCCCGCGACCAAACCCAGAACCCAAGGGACATCTCCGCTCGTGTGTGTGTCTCTCTCTCGCTCTTTGTTAGTGCTAATAGCTGCTGAGAGAGATGGGGAAGTAATTATGAGAGTCTGATAGGGCTGGGTTGAGAGGAAAGTACTCAGTGAGTGAGTGAGCGAGAGAGAGAGAGAGAGAAAAAGAGAGAGAAGAGAAGAGATTTGTCGGCATTGGCCCACATCCATGCTGGACAGCAGAAGGAAGTTGTTCACGCTGAGTGAGGAAGTAACCCCATTTCCTGGTGTTTCTTATACAGCCAGTACTCTCTCGATTCTGTTAAACGTTAACATGGCAACAAACAATAAACCCTTCCCAAAGCCATATGTAATGAGGCAGGGGGCGTAATTGCGTACAGATTTGATGACAAAGACAAAGGGAGGTTTTCAGGCGCTCATTAAATCTGTATGTCACATGTGGCTAAAGAGCACCCTGATTGTTTAATGATAGGCTGTGTCTAGTTTGGGAGGAAACCTGATAATTCTCAAAGCAACAACATTCCAATGAAAGTGTCCTGAGAACTGGCTGTATGCTAACAATCAGAATGAACACTTTCACCACAACCTTAGTAGGACTGCACCATATTGTTTGTTTGTCTGATATTAGTGATTTTGTTTTAATACTGTATCGGTTGATATTAACCTATATAAACTACTTTTTAAAAGTTTGGCGTCAGTAAGATTTTTGTAAAAGGAATAATTTTATTCAGTATGGATGCATTAAATTTGTTAAAAGTGAGTATTCATGTCAAGTTGTACAATTTCACCTGTTTTAATGTCTCACTAGGCAAACTTCTGTTTTGACCTTCCTTGCCTGTGCCTGGTGATGTGGCTTTTTGCATATTTGTATCTAACTGAAGGAGTTTTTTTCTTTTTCTGTGTGTGTTCGGTTCTGTCCTGTGATTGTATTGTCAATTTGTCTGAAAGTTGGAAAATTTACAATAAATATAATAAAAAAAATGAATATTCATCAAAGAATCCTGAAAAAATTATCCTACAAAAAATGTCCCACAAAACTATTAAGCAGCACAACTGTTTTCAACATTGATGATAATAATAAGAATTTTTTCTTAAGCACCAAATCAGCATATTAAAAAGATTTCTGAGGACCTTGTGAATGATATTGAAGCCTGGAGTATGATGACGAATCAATTACATTTTAAGATACATTCAAATAGAAACGTCATTTTAAATGCAAATATTTTTTTTTTTACAATTATATTTTTTACTATATTTTTCATCAAATAAACACAGCCTAAGAGGCTTCTTTCAAAAACATTTACAATTCTTACCGATCCCAAACTTTCAAACAGTAATGTTTATATTGGTCAAAAAGTTAATTAAATTAGATTACTTTCACCATCATCTAACACTCTTTTAATCAATCTTTGGAAATAATAACGCTACAATCTTAAGATCTCTATAAATCATTTTTTCTTATAATGTCGTGATGTCTAATTTACTTGTAGCATGTACAATGAATGATTTACAATGAGCTTATCAGTATCAAACATATTAAAATGAGTTCATCCCTAATCACAAGCCCATTTACAGATGAGAATGATTTCACATTATTACATTCTTTCTGATACACACAGTCAGCAATAAGGAGGAAATTAGAGAAGGCTGCAGAAATAAGAAGGCTGCATGACATGGCATGGTTCTCAGGTCAAGCCTACAAAGTTTGTATACACACACACAGGCACTGCGTATGTGTGTGTCTGGTGCCAGGCTTAGCACATTGCCGTGTGGCAGGAATGCAGAACCTCTTAATTCCCACTTCATTTGTTAACCTGTTCTGGGGTTTTAATCCATGGATTTAACAAACTCGAGCCTCTCACTCCATTCTGGCCTCCCGCAGGATTCTCCAACAATCTTACAAAAAAAAGTGGCGAGACCTCAGTTGTGGAGATTTTCTTTTTAGGAGCTCAATGCCTTGTATATGATCAGTCCAGGCATTCACGTTCAAGACAGATGGGGAGTAAAATGCATCTCCCATCACTCTCTGGAACCTTAAAGCAAAACGCATGCTATAAGACTCGAAATCATCCACTTTGAGGTTTTAAAGTGACACCAAACAGCAGCCAATGAAACTGCAAAAGAGCTAATGAGTAACGTTCTTCAGGCTAGTGTGCTTGGCAGTTCGCTGGGTACAAAGGAAATTCACTCGCTATATCCTAAACTGGAGAATTATTTTAAAATGTCATAACACAAGTTTCTTCCAGTGACCCGGTCAAGACCTTCACCACACCAGCTGGTAGGATGTGGGCATCCCTGATGTATGCACGACCGTGGGCCATTTCATAACTGCTTCGTTGTGTACTGAGAAGTGGGAGTTTGCCAGAGATAAATCACATTTCACACCAGATAGGAGCAGCGGGTCAGAACCGTGGCTGGGCACCATGCATGCCGCTAGCAGGCGGGAACAATGGGCAAAATTCTTATTGCACACGCTGCAACGGCTGATGTGAGCAAATACATTCGACTTGAAACATCCTACACAACTGGGGCGACATGCCAGGCGAGGGAAGAAAGAAAAATGAAATCAATCCCACCCCAAGGAATGATACCCAATACAGATGAACAAAGAGAAACATCATCTGTGGGACACAATGGGCGAGCTGCAGCATTGTGAAAATGAGTGCATCCAGAGGGAAATGTGTATGTGTGTGTGTGTGAGAGAGAGAGAGGGAGAGAGGAATGTGAAACACCAACAGCAGCATTCCTCCATCTTCTTGCCGAGCCTGCAGTCATTTTATTGTCTTGTTTTTTTAGCTCTATTTTGGAGGGATTTGGTCTGACTTGCATGTGGACTTTTTGTCATAGTTTACATTATTCCATTACCTCCAAACAAGAGCCTAATGCAACAACTGGCACCCTTTGTCTGAAACCTGCTGAGATGAGCTGCTAAGCATAAATAAACAGCCGTAGGATGGAAAACTCATCTTGAGAAATACAACTATATGCAACTCATCCTTCAACTTCAGCTTTCTAGATACATCGAAAGCCCACAGTCCACACACATTTACCCCACAATAAAACCAGTAAAAAAAAATATTTGCTCCTATCTCTTATAGGGCAAACATAACTAGTTAATTCCTTTATATTTCTAAAAAGTCCACATTGTCCCCTCATACGTGTCCATTTTGAATTCTTCTCTCACATACTATGAGCCGCTGCAGATTTTCTCCGCTCAGACTCTCACATCTGGGCAGGGGTGTGAAACACGAGAGTTACTCTCCTCAGCCAAAAGAGAAAAATAATCATAAGGGATTTTTTTTAATGTTTATACAATACATATATGATGTTTAACACTTTTCTTTATTAATGCGCTTTAAATAACGTGAGGATGACATGCCATTCGAGGCCATGCAGAACTGAAACGTGAGCGTTGATGCTTCAGACCGCCGTGCAGATGCGTATGACTATTTTTTTTAAATGAGTCCTGAAATAAAGGCTGTTAAAGTACTTACCATATGTTAATTTAAGGGAGCAGATAACAAGAAGGATGACTCTGCCCGAAGAGACACCGGGTAATTGGCCCATATTTTGAGTAAAATCCACATATAGTCGCCAGCGCGAGGCTGTGCTCCGTCAGGTTAAAGCGTAACGAATCTTAAAATGATCCTCAAATGTCGGAAAACGAATAATACTCGAAAGAGAAGATGTCTTTTGACCGTCAGAATGCCTCGTTTGACCACATCAATCCGTATAGTGCCTTCATTTGGAAGTTTTCTTCACGTAAGCTAGTTGGGCTGTTGATCTAACTTTCTGAACTTCTCTCTTCTTTCGTCCCAGTCACTGACTGAAGTCACAAACGTAGATGTTCTTCCGCCAACCCTACGGGTGGATCTATTGTCTGTGATGCGTCCATAAATAACGAACTCCTCGAAAGTTTACTTCTTATGAGTCGTTAAAATATTTAAAGAGTTAAATTATGAATTTATTTAGCCTTGAGTGGGTTTGGAAAGAAGACTCAATTTTTACAAGTATTTTTTTCTTCGTGGCGGAGGAATTTTCACTCATTCGGCAAAGACGAGTATGACTCAAAATTAACCCTTTCATACTTTTTCCTCCCCACCCGTTGACGTTATTTCATAAATCACTCACCCCTTTCTCTGGGGGGTTGATTTAGGGAGTTTTATCGGGTAAATCATCGTCTCACGTTTGCCATAGGTATGTGTAGGAATAGAAAACATATTAATAACAAAATGGTGTTGTTTTGGTCAAATGTAGGCTATTAGGCTATTACCCAACAACACCATTTTGTTATGAATCTCCTTTCGACACGTTAACACAATAATTTGTGTTTATTTGTCCCAATACATTTGAATGACTTGGATTTTTATCCAATTTAGATTATTATCACAAATTAACAGCAGATTTCTTCACAATTTCAAATTGAAAGGAATCTGAATGCAGCCGATATTATGTGTTGATGTCTCACATTATGTTACTTTCCACAGTTGATCAGTAATTAAAAATACAGGCTTTATGTATATTACGTAAACTAACTTTTGTCATCATGGTGACAATTTTTGGTGAATACGACCTGAGTCCAGCTTTCTGGGTTTCAATCTTTGCACTTCAGCAAACATCCTCACAAACGTGTCATTCAAATCTTTTGAGAGTCCTAGATGGCCAGTCATCTGCTGACATGGGAAATTTATATCAGTCAGTGAAACAAGTCCTGCCCCATGTGGTTCTTTCAACCAACATCACATCAAAACATTACAACACAAATATGTCATGAATCAAGCACCATCTACCCTGAGATCATCAAAGATGTGCTGTGGACACCATTGTTTGAGATGTTATGTTAAATGGGCTCCTGTTGTAAAGGCAAAATAAACAAATCAATCCCTTTTTTGTTCATGTCCTCCATTGCTTTCTGATAAAAGACTTTGCATTGAATAGAGCAAATTAACCCTTCCAGTTTCCCTGTGGGGGGTCCAGCTTTGGTTTAGCTGACTGCAATAAAGGGATCGCTGTGCCATAATGCCTTCCTCCAGGGTGCCATAGACTTTCTGTTCTTTCCCCATTTTTCCAGACCCAGACAGCTTGCAGGTCTCAGCTCATTTCTCAAGGATGACCTTTTCAGATGCACATCATGTGATTTTCGATTACTGCTCTAGTTATATTGCAAATATAGAGGAATCTGATGATTACAATCGTTTTTTGGGGGGGCCTTGGCTGACAAAAAAAAAAAAAAGAAAATCTTTTTTAAATGTATCTTTGCTGAAAATATTGCATAATTTCAACATTGTTTGTTTTATCAACCTCACATTAATTTCATGGCTTCACACTAAATAATTCTAACCTATTATTCATTTTTAGGAGTTTCTATTGGAATCTCCCCTAAAGTCCCTTCAAACCAACGGCTTCAATCTTTGGGTGTGCCATCTGTGCCGTTGAGCTCAGATTATGCTCATTTAGCAAAAAAAAAAAAAAACAACATCTGTGCAATGCGTCAGCTGATCTGTAAAACTTAGTTTCACTTATTGTTATTTTAAACGTCTAGAAAATGAAAATATCTGAGGATTATCTAAGCATCTTTTCCATAGTAAAGGGAAGAGAGTAAAGCTGCTACTTTTTGTACGTCAAGTAACCAAAAAAAAAAAAAATGTAAATTTAGCAATTGATGAGCACCTCAACAAGAAACATATTTGTTACGTCAATGGCAGAGCAAGTATAAACACCTTTACTGCTCTCAAAGTTGGAACAAACTTCATCCCAGATTGATGGACACTTGATACCAGGGCTGCAAATGTAAATATCAAAATGAATGAATGTACCCATAATAAGGCAAAGGTCATCTGGGAACTGCTTGGACAATATTTAATGGCCTGCCAGCTAAAGGGTGATTTATCTCAGTAGTAATGCGTCAAGTGGGCAGGATAAAACACTGATATATGGTGGCTAGGTGGCATCAGAAGACTGATTGCCTCACGATTGGCTACCTACACCCCCACCTCTTCTGCCCACTCTTCATCAGCGTGGGAAACTACACTTAGTACACACCAAAAACTCAAAACCTGACATTTAATGAGGAAGTTACCAGATAGATAGATAGATAGATAGATAGATAGATAGATAGATAGATAGATAGATAGATAGATAGATAGATAGATAGATAGTGACGAAATCCATCGGAAGAATCATCTATCTCTCACTCCGTTAAAATGAAATGAGAGAGAGGGAAGTGAGGGGTATATTTAGTGGTAGATTATCTCACTCTTCCTGTGACCTTTCATTTACACTTCAACAGACGAAGAAAAAAAAGATGAGAGAGTGTTGATCACAAAGGCTTAAGATCTTCAAATCCAAATGTGAAACGTAAAAACGATTAAGGGATTTTTGTGTGTGTGCAACTCATCCCTATATGTTAACTTCAGAAACCTTTTTCAAACCTTTGGGAAAGAGGCAGTTAGATGACAGTAGATGAGGCATGGGAAAAGACAATGCATGGATTAGTTTAACATGTTAACTAATTTCTGCTCATCGTTTCCAATATGTTTATTTACAACACCATGCATCATCACATTAAGTCACCACATTACTTTTTACACACAAAACACCAACAAAAGTCATCCACAAAAAAAGTAATTTATCAAAATCTAAGTAAATGCTGGCATTCCAATGATGGCATAGTTTTGTTCGTAAAATAGGCTAATCTATTCTCCAGAACGGGAATTAAATAGAAAGAGTTTGTTGTGATGTGATGAGCCATGTGACATGCAGTGGGCCTGTAATTTGCATCAGCATTATGAAAATGACACACGTAATGCTGGAATACTGTGCTCTTTTGATAAGGTGCGTCTGATTATGAACACAATGGAGTGTCTGTACAGTTTGCAACAGTATGCTAACCTTTTTAGGTTACCTGACAAAAAATGTAGATACTGTAATAGGTAAATTGAATCTGACATTTACAAATTCGATTTCTGTTTGATATCTGTGATAATGTACATTGAGCTCATTTTAAATGCCTGATTCATCTTTAAGATTTACAAGAAATGTAATACAGCAATAATTATAGGGCCCAAAAGAGGCTGTGAGATTTCGTATACCATCTTCAAGTTCTCAAAAATTTGGTTGACTTTGTGCAAGTGTTGGGATCACCGCAGCACCACAAAACTTCGCAACGTTTCACAGTGGTCAGGGCTCTGGGTTGGCCTGCGGCACCTTCTGAAACAGCCTGGCATGAAAATTCGCCCTCAGAGGGGCAAAGACAGTAAAAAGTTTACTGGAGGAAGGCGTAAGGAGAGAGCTGACAGTTGAAGCAGTGAGGTTCAGAAGGGGGGCGAATTTTGTCCGTGTCCTGTAAGCGGACCTTGGGTCTTGGCCGGAGCAGGTGCGCGGAATTTGCTGTTGCAAATGTGACGTCTACTCAGCCATCACATACACGGTGAGAGGGCTATTTATAAAGCACTGTGGGAAAAGGAGAGTGCTCTTGTTTATGAGCATTGACCTACAGACATGAAGAACGTAGGCCATACCATTTCAGCCTTAGACCCATTAGTGACATCAAGGTCAAAGTCTGCATGCGGACACATACAGTTCATATTTACACAACCCTTGCAAAGCCTGTAAGATGTTTATCATTTTTCGTCTATCAAAATAGTTTTTCATTTTCAAAATATCAATTAACAAACTATAAACTATGACTTTTGCCTCAGTGAGCTCCTATATAATATAGTTTTCGCCCCCATTTTTCATGAGCTAAACTCAAAGATCTAAGACTTTTTCTATGTACACAAAAGGCCTATTTCTCTCAAATATTGTTCACAAATCTCTAAATCTGTTAGTGAGCACTTCTCCTTTGCCGAAATAATTCATCTACCTCACAGGTGTAGCAAATCAAGAAGTTATCATTTTGTTTTGTGAAATATGTGCATATATCTGTTTTAATTTTTTATGCACCTTGATGCACCTATAAGAAAAATGATGTAAGAACCATCGTGATGACCCATTACGAGAGTGCGTATGTGGGTTACAGTTGTAGGGTATGGCAAATCATTTTAGAGCTCATGCTGATTGAGCCGCCCTTTGATTCTATGAGGCTGGTCCCACTGGTTTAAAAGTGCACTGAGGTCAAAGTAATTCTCTATGCTTGGTATCCTCTCACACAGTCCAAAGGGAATAAGAGAGAGAGAGAGAGACAAAGAGATGAACTAAATAAAAGATCAGTGATGGATGTGCTGAAAATATCAAAATATATACAGATTTGTGTATTACAGGCAGTATAAGTACATGTACACACAGAGACACACATGTAAGTGCATGACAATTGGGGAAAGTGTAAAGTGAGTGATACTGGTGTTTCCTTCCATGGGTTAATTGTGTCATAAATCCAACTTGATGGCAGGCATGACTGGTATTCACACCTTCGACTTCAACCATCTCCCACAGCAGCGTAGCTAATCTAGATAGGACACTATTAATACTGCCATTTGCAGTCACCAGCTTGACACATGGTAAGTGCTCCTGCAGGTAAATCTGCTTTTTTTTTAACAAAACAGACTGCATTGGAGAGGTTCTCATTAATGAAACATTTCAGGTTCAATAGAAGTTAAAAGAGTGACTCTTGAGGTTTGAAACAGAATTGCAAAAATAACTGTTTTCACTGTGTCTTCACTGTATAACTGGTTTCATGAACTGACAGTTTTTCTCTGTTGAAATAAACCAACCTGGTTTGCTGGTCTTTCTTGGTTTCCTAGTCTGGTTAGGCTGCAGAGGAAGCTCTTCGGAACACAAATAAAGATATTTTTAAGATATTTCGAGAGCTTTCTGCAAAAATTGTATAAAATTTTAGATAATGTAGATAATAATATTTAGATAATAATATTTTTTTTAGAAAAATATAGATAATGATTTGTGGAAATCAAAAACAAGATGTTTAATGAATACCTAGATTAAAATATGATAAAACACATTTCTTTCAAATATTCAGCAAAGAAAAATGAATACGGGTCATTTTAGACCCATGTTGCGCATTAGAAGGGTAGTGACACAAAAACGATATTCATTCGAAAAGTAAGAAAGGGAAAATTTAAATAAGGATTTGTAATTATCTAAAACATGTTAACTGAGGAATACCTGAGAATACTGAATGATGAAATTAATTTCTTGCAAAGATATAGAAAATGAAAACTCAGTCGGGTCTATTTACAGTAGACCCATGTTGTGCATAAAAGGGTTAAACAACTAATTTAAAGAAAGAATCCATGATTAAAAGCTTCATAGCTTTTAAACATTCAAAGTGCAGGACCAGTTTACCTCAACTGTAAGTGCCTTACTATATCAGCACAATTTTTAATTAGGGATAACATGTTATTCTGTGGTAATCAACATTATATGCACACAAATTGTGAACTGAACCTGAAATGTTCTTCAAAGCCCATAATCGGACAGAAGAAGTAGCCCTACAGATCTAACCTAATTACAGTGACACATTACTATACGCTCCCATATGGCTGATGAGTTGTACATACGAGGTTTAGTCTGACCTCGGCACGAAGGTCACTCTCTTTAGTATGTGTAATGGAGATTGTGTACACAGGGTGAAGGGGCATCAAGCTTCAGCCGTCAGTCTTGTTTCAGGCTTGGTGAGGGTGGAGGGCAGTTCCCAGGCCCCCATGTGTACGTTGGGGGGTAATAACTCACAAGCTCCCTCAGAACTTCCTCTTTCGTCCCTGGTTTTTACAACCCCTGTAGACTGGAGTACAGCTGCTCTGGCTCAGCGGTGCGAATTAAGGGAGCGTGAGAGAAGAAACAGGAGGAGAGACGGGACAGCAGGAGAGCTGATGGAGAAAGGTGAAATCACAGTGTCAATTTGAACAAAGAGCAGGAGAAAGAGGAAGCCTCAAGATTCAAGGCACTCAGTGAGAAATATGACAACCAGAAATACAATATGGTTACAAAATGTCGCTGTGTGTATGATATACAGACGCTGTGTGATTTATGATGCTTAAAGTGTCACAGTAACAAATGAGAATGGCTTGACAAACAATTCTCATGCGAATAAGATAATAGATGTAATTTATCAACCTTTATCAATTTTAATAAAATGAATTGGGTGACAAATCTTTGCCACCATACTGCACACCAAATATCATAAATACAATAATACAATGCAACTTGGTATTACATGCCACAGTCATCACACAAAAAAGAAAGATATCAAACGAAACAACGTTTTCAGAAAAAAAAAAGAAAAAAAAACCTCACTATCGCCATGATGCTGTTTTTTTTTCCTAAGGTCCACCTTTTGGCCAAAAATCAATAGGGCCTTGAACTCTCTTTCAAAGCAATTGATTTTTTGTCAATTTTATCACTTGTCAGGCAATGATTGGTAGAAAAGTAATAGTAGCCACTATGTAGGATTACATGGTTACTCACATTACATGTTTAGTAAATTCTTATGTTAATTTTAAACAATAAATTAGATTTAATATACATAATTAAAATAGAGAAGTTATTTTAAATTGTAATAATATTTGACAATTTCACTCTTTGTACTGTATTTTTGATCATCTTTGGTGAGCAATAGAGATAAAAACATCAAAAACTAAATAATTGGTAACATTTCACAATACGATTTCATTTGTTGACTTAAGTTAATGCAAATAACTAACAAACTATTAAAGGGATACTTCACTTTTTTTGGAAATAGGCTCATTTTACAACTCCCCCAGAGTTAAACAGTCGAGTTTTACCATTTTCGAATCCATTCAGCCATTTTTCTAATTTTTAGAAGAATATCAGTAACCAGACAGTTTTTGCTCTCATTTTTTTCCTACTATGGAAGTCAATGAGTCCAGAAACTGTCTGGTTACTGATATTCTTCTAAATATCAGAAAAT
>JAOTRC010000007.1:9657096-9679733 GCA_027497675.1 Cyprinella lutrensis | reverse complement strand
AATGATCATTTTAGAAGAAAATTTCAAATGGCACTTAGAGGCTTTTGCATCTGAACTCTTCATATATATATATACATATATACATTAGACCCAGTCATCCTCAGGGCGTTTTACATAATTTTTTACACTTTTTTTATTTAAAAAAACGCATAACAGTAAAGATATACTCGTGTCTTTATCTTAAAATGCATCTGAAGCAGCAATGAGGCACGACGAAACTATTAGAAACATTAATCTTGCAAATGTATACATGTAAACTACTTTAAAACTACTTTTTAAACTAACGCGGTCAAATGTAATAGAGCCCAAAAAAATAAAAGCTATTACTAAAATCTTATGGTAGATAATTAATCTCACGAGAAAGTCCATTGTTATAGTGGCAAACACAACCCAAATGATAATACTGCATGTCCCTTTATATCCCCCCCCCTGCCTTCAATAGTGACCAGACCACATGACATTTATGACACACAACTTTTTAGGATGTCATGTTAGAAATTCCCATTCAAGTTCATGCCTTCCAATCGTAATTCTAGAGAACTAGTATGAACACGCATGTGAAATGAAACTAAATGAATGGCCTACTTTGGCAACGAAACCCCCCAAAGCCAGTGATACAATTTCTTTAGGTATGATTGGCAGTGGCCTTTTATTAAAACTAGAATGTCTACTACTTGTATCTACTAGTCTAAAGATTAAAACACACTTACAAATGCCAGAGTGAACTGTAAAACAGAAAGAAAAGAAAAACTGAGTTTGAATCATTTTATTTATACTGTTGGTTTAGTAAGCTGTACAAATGCTCTTCTGATGAGCATTTTAGCCACATCTGGTTGGTACATGGACGCCTGGTCGGTTACTGTGTTCGATTCTTCAATGCACGTACAATACAGACTAGTGTAAACTCTGAAAGAAAAAGCTGTAGTAGTAACCCAAGTCAGATATCAACAACCATGCAATAGTCAGGACCTCAGATCCAGATATACTATATGTAGTTCTAAACCGCACTGGATTACATCTGACCCAAATCGAAAAAAGTGGCAAGCCACCACTCTCCCCTGACGCTAGTTTTCAGTGATCTGGTCTGTATTAAGTAACTGGACATGACCGCAATCTCACTGCAGTGCAAGTGGTGTTTGTTGGGCAACTTTTGCATCAAGGAACCAATTGAAAGGTCCATGAATGTACATTTGAAACAAATTCAAACTAACACTTAATAAACCACTCCATTTCATAAGGCTTTCAGAGATACGAGTTGAATTTTGTTACAAGTGGTTTACAGATAGTAGACTAACTGGGCAGACAGTACAATACATTTTGTGCTGATAGTTGGGGTACCAAAGCTATAAATAATGCAGCTGCCACTCAAACTCCTCTAACTTCAAAACTGAATTACCATAATGAATCATTAATTCATAGGTTTAGGATTCACTGCTGATCTATGGTACTGTTATACAGTATATAAGATACATTTTCATGAACGGAGGGATTTCACAAAGACAAACAAGAAAACACACTTTCATTCTCTCTGGCTCTTTCACTCACACACAAACACCAAGCAAGCGCGGACTAACTTCTGTATAGTTCGTTAAACAGATACCAGTGAGGATCAGGCTAGGGATTCAACGGCCTGTTAGGAGGGAAAGAGCCGGATCCGACAGTCTGTGGCTTTTAAAACACAACACGAGCTTGTCGTCATTTGAGAGTCCGTCTGCTTTTCACATGTAACCCTCTCAAGAGGCCCTCTTCCCTCCGCATTTCCGTCACAACTCACAGCCACCAGAAGCGTATGTATACGATCAGCATGATGAAGAAGACTCCACCCGCAGCTAGCTTAGCGTACGTGGAGCGAGTGTTCAGGTACTTAGCGTCGCTTCTGTATTTCTTCGACAGGCTGGACAAGTTGCTGGCCTTCGAGTCCAATGCTGAGGAAAAAACATGAAGATGTGAAGAGAAGGAATCTAAAAAAAAATACAATACAGCATTTTGCAGGTTTGCTCAGGGATCTTATACCCTTTCAGGCCAATGACGTCTTTAATGAATATAGAGACTTCCATTTAAAAAAAATGTATGCTCACGATGTCTTGCATTTATTTGACTATTTATTTTTTAAAACAATTTAAAACAACTTTTCTATTTTAAAATATAATTTATTCCTGTGAACTGTGACATGTTTTTTGTAGAATTTATTTTAAATAGAAATATTTTGTAACTTTCGATCAATTTATTAAAAAAAAAAAGAATTTAAAAAAAGTATTAATTAAAACAAAAACTTGATCTACACTGTAGTGTATAAAAAGAAAAGCTACAAATAACATTTGCATTTAAACCTATATATTCATGCATTTGCATTCTTTGTTCAATTAAAATAAATGAAAACATAATTAAGGCATTAAAATATTATTGAAAATATGATCACATATTTGAAATATTCATTTATTTATTTATTTATTTTTTAAATGAGGCAAAGACTCTGGCATTTATAACCATCAATCTTGTGAAACTGCAATATTTGGGTTAGTAGCATTAAAATGATCACTTATTTGAAGGTTAATAAAAGCATGTTTACATATGTTTAATGTTTTGAGAAAATCAAAAATTTAGTCACACACAGACATAAAAAATTTGCATATGATTCACAACAATGGTGACAATAAAAAAGCTCCATGAGGCAATGCACGATGGGTAGCTTACGTAGTACAAACCATCCTTGACTCACAAGCTTTTTTTGTATTGGTTGTCACCATTGTTGAGAATCATACCCAAAATCTTTATATCTGTGTGTGACTATGTAATATATTTTCTCAAAATATTGTGTACACAAGCTATTTATTCACCTTCAAATAAGTGATTATTAATGCCATTGCCCCCAAATCATCACAAGCATTATTTACCAGATAAGGCCTCTCCCCGCTGCAGAACTTCTTCTATGTTGGCCACCATGATTCTCTGCACATCCTGTAGCTCTGTGTTGATGTTGCTCAGGTTCCTGCGTGCTCTGCTGTCGATATATGACTTTTTGGTCTTCTGAATATACGTATCTTTGGACAGATAGGAAGGCAGAATTACAGGGTTATCTCTTGACAGGAAATAGATGAAACTCTGGCCATTGAGAGAGAGAGTGAGGGCTGTTACCAAACTCTATGAAAGAGTAGGGCCTGGAGACCGTAGGCACCTTCTTGCCATGTTGTTCATGAAACTCTGCCTGCAGATCTTCCAGATAACCGAAGGCTAGCTTTTTAGGAAACACGGCCTCACAGAGAACCAGATAGCAAACGCCTTTCTCTATGACGTAGCTTTGAGAAGAGATGGGAAGAGACATGTTTTATTAGCATTTAGCACATATTTTTGTATGTAAATCTTGAAATCACTTACTTATTATGCTTATTATGAAAAGGAAGAGAGAAAAGTTTGTGGTGTGCCAACTTATCTCTTCCTTTTTGCAACTCTTTGTGGTTGAGCAACCTTCATTGAGCTTTTTACCCATTGGATGTTTGCACTGTGCACTATGTGTTTGAACCTACCTATTATGAGTGACTATTTAATCAGCTTCAGTGTAGTTTTAATATATTGTACACTTACTGAAAAGCCATTGATCCAGCTTCTAAGGTGCATCGATTGGGACTCTGTTCATTTAGTTTGCGGAAGAGCTGTTTGGCCTGGCTCTGATATTGCTGCAGGTCTCGACCCATCTAAGAATAAAAGTGCAAATTTATTAGATAACACACTTAATCTTACACTGATACATGATTTGACTCAATCCTTTTCAGAGGGATTTCACAAATCTAAAGGTGAACAAACCTTTTCACTTCCCTTCATGGCAGCATGAAAGGAGGAAACGTAAAGATGTTAGACCTTAATCGAACGGCTGCTGTAAAGGTAATGAAACTGCTGGGCACCTATTAGACACATTAACACCATTTGGAACAACTCTACACATTTTTTTTTTTCTTTATTTCTTCCAAATCTACCACAGCCCAAAACTTTGTCTTGTTAAAAACATAAACAACAAGGTAACTCCTTGCAAAGGAGTTTTTTAACAAGGTTAAAATTAGAAACAAAGGAAATAAGCTGATTTGTAGTTTATGTTTTTTATTTATCCACAAAAAAATAAAAGATGCTTTGCATCAGCTTAAGGACAATTATAGCAGTTCAGCTGAATATAAAGTTACAGGTCAATCAGTCACAAACAATGCTGAGTGAAAAGCGACAAGAGACTCGCATACTCTTTTTGTTAAAAGGGAATAGATCATTTTAATGTACACTTCAACAACGTCATATCTGCCTACATATTTCTCCGAATTACAGAAATAGCACATACGCAAACAAATATAATTGAAAAGAAAAATCATTGTTTACTTGTCCTCAAGTCTTTCCAAACTAGGGATGATTTAACATACAATACCATTCAAGACGCACTTTACACTATAACATTAGTCTCTTCCTCACACAGATGTCATTTATTATACGAGTATAGAAGATGTGAAACCTCTGGTGGTCACTATAATTTTTTTTTTTTTAAATTTTACAGAAAAAGAGGCGAAAATTTAGCATTCTGCAAAATATAGACACCTTTTTTGTTGCATAGAAGAAAGGCATAGCCTACAGGTTTGGAGCAATATGAAGTTGAGTTCAGTGAATTATCCATTTAAATAGTAATTTTAAATCCTCATAGCATTGCTATCGTTATTAAACGAATAGCTAACATAAAGTACAATTGAATTGTTAACTTATTTGCTTGTGTTTTTAAATTATTTATTAAAAAATATGGAGAGTGAAGACAAACGGAGTAAACCAGTTGCTAGCTGAAATAAAGACAGAAGAGGGTGCTGTTACTCATCAAAAGCACTCAAATTATACGGTTACATCTTTAATGAACCTTCTCTGTGTGACAAAACAGCTTTCAAAATGAGAATAAACGACGAGGGAGACGAATATAATAGATACAGATTTACTGTTAGATTCCAAATAGTATTTCAAATTAATGTAAACACTAGAACGACGAATTACTGAAATCCAAGCTAATAACGGCCAGATGAAAACTCTCTACTGTTGTGGATTACAATCCCGAACAACTATACACTTTTAGAAGAAAACGCCACGTTTTCAGGGCATTGCTCTTTGATTTGTCACATCTACAGCACACATAGGCCTAGTGTACATGATATAATCTGATAAATCACTGAGCTCATACCTGCTCATCCTCCTGCATTGAAGCGGCCAGCGGCAGTCCATCCGCCAGCCGCGCGATCATTGTCAGCAGCACCATTTTACTGTAATGTCAGATTTACACACAGCAGGTGTATGCGGAGCGGTTAACAGCTGTGAAAAGATCTGTGTCTGGATTAAAGCTTCACAACACTCCTCCGGAGTCCGTACACTACGCTGAGCTGGCCGGAAATACGTACTTTCGGCGTCACCGTATTATTGTCCCGCAGCGCTTTACATTTTTAGACCACTATCTTTGGTTCCGCATATGATTCGGAATTATATATGATTATATGTTGCTTTTGAATGACATAAGTTAATGATTTAGATCTGAGATATTATCTAATATTTTGCCTGGGTGTTCACCAGTCTACCGGATATCCTATCTAACAAGAAATTCAATTCAAATTTATTTGTGTAGCACTTTTCTCAATACATATTGTTTCAAAGCAGCTTTACAGAAAGTGCATTTCAGAAGTGTACATGGAAAAATACATTTAGTTAATCATGTATTAATTTAGGGTATATAACATATCGCAGGTGCTGGGGCATCTGACACGTAGGTTGCTTCAGTTAAAGGGGCAATGTGTAAAAAAATTGAGTATCTATTGATAGAAATGCAATATGACATCCATAACTATGTTTTCAGTGGTGTATTAAGAACTTACTTAATAAACCATGGTGTTTTTATTACCTTAGAATGAGACATGTATCTATAACCATCCATGGGTATTGTGACGTCATATTTCTACTATAGCTGACAGTGAACAAACAGCGCGCTTCGTCGCTACCTTGAAAGAGAAGACGCATAAACCTAGAAGCAAACCATAAACACTTTCAGTAGTGACTTTTCCCTTGTCAGTGGTATAAAATATGTAGTTGGATTGTTTCATTTAACTTAGTTCTTCTCCCTCGCTGTGTTATGGCTTTACAATGTGGGGATAAATGTGCTGGTGACGATCATGAGACAGCTGATTAGAACTCTTGTCATTGACCGTAAAACAGTATGTTACAGGAATCACCAACCCGTCGATCTTCGAAGCATTTGAAGTCGATTGCGAAGACGAGTTTTCAAAATCAGAGAAAAAAAGCCTATTGTGTGTATGGAGGCGGAGGCGTGTGCACTGACTATGGCTTTGTATGGTTAATAATGGACTGTGGTACAGAAAGAGTGACAATGTTACACACTCTTGGCTTGCTCTGGCTATTCTCTGCTGTCTCAGACGACGATATGTTTGTCCCGTTTTAGCCACCATAGCTTCTTCGAAAGGGGGGGTGAGCCATTAGTGCAAACTTGCAACCGAACCACTAGATGTCACTAAAAATCACACACGGCACCTATAAGTTTAGAGTCTAGACCATTTTAGTGAGGGACGTTTACCTTGTCTGTTTAACATGGGGTAGCCTATGTCCACTGTGCAATATTTATTTACACAAGTATAAATAAATATATTTACATTCGTTTCTGGACATAAAATAGCTGAAATAAAAGAATTAAAAACAAATATGCAATATTTGTGTGCTTACTGGAAGTTATCAATGGATACATTTCCAAAAATACAAAAGTGATGGGTACGTTAACGGGTGGAGAGGAAAAAGTATAAGCGGGTTAAATGTGAGATATCAGAGACATTACACAAGATGTGTATCTTGTAAAACATTAAAAAGTGTATCCACAATAATGTGTGTCAAGTTTAAACAGTCTCTAATTTGTATTCAGACAGCTTTTTCTAGAGGAAACGTGGTCATGACATGAATTTTAAATGTTTCTGTTGCACACTGAAAATTGTCTAGTGTTGTTGCTGCTGCAGCTGATAAATGTTCTGTGAAGTCAGTCAGCACTAAAACACTCATTAGGTGATGATAGCACAGTGTCCTCATTCCTGAAATACTAGTGAAACATAACAACCCACCCCTACACTGTTTCCACAGGTACTTGAGACTTTCATACAGGTTTGGAAAGACTTGATTGTTAGTAAACAATAGCCAGTCCCATTAACAGAATTTTCATTTGCGGGTGAATTATCCCCTTAAGCAGGTGTTGTGCCAAAAACCTGTCAAACATCATCCCTGCGTAAGACACACTCAGAGTCAAATTAATAAAGAGAAAAGTATTTATTCGAGCAAGAATAGGCCCAGTCACTAACCCAGCAGTTACCCTGTAGAGTGAGTGAGACACCCCCAGGAAGATTTGAGGCAGCTTTTAGACTCTTTTCAAGGTTCCTCTTCACCCGCTGTACCTTTCATCCACCCAGATAAGGTCCTTACTGCTGTTTAGTCTTAAAGACACAAACTGGTACTGAAATAAACTGGCCAAAACTGGCCCTCCCTACAGTCAGAGGTCCTGTCTCATAAATGCTCCTGAAACGTCACGCACAAGCATGTACACATGTATATTTTTACTCATTGAATAGGTTTAACAGAAACACATGGCTCAAAACACCTAGTAGTCTTCACTACTGATCAATGTAAGATTAATATTTCCACAAAACAGGTATTAGGGGGTCTTCAGTGCGTGGGGTAAATTGTAGGGCTCTCTAACAATAAAATGAAAATGCCAGAGAAAATATGTTAAGAACAATGTGTTAAAAAATAAAAAGCCACTGCTGATCAAACTCCTTAAACTAGAAATTTCAAATTAAAACAAGCAGATTTCATGTCATTGAGGTTGAATTAGAACTTTGAATCATAGAATCAAGAATTTTGAATCATAATCTTTATTCAGTTAATTTCAAGATATAAAAATGTCCCTTTTTGTATGTGGAAATATACAAATCTGTAAACATAAGAAACTTTTGTTTCATGCTAATGGTCCATTTACAATTACATCAGCACCAGCTAAAAGAGTGTAATTAATACAGTATTAAAGAATATGTAAAAAACAAAACGTAGAAAAAAAGAAAAAAGTAAACACAAAAGATTTAGGCATACAAGATGTAGTATATCAATGGTGTAAAGAAAACGATCTGAGGATTATTCTTAAATATTTTGAGTAATTCAAGTAGGTTCATTAAAATTGCTAGTTTCATTGTAATGTTATTAAATAAATATATGAAAGTAAATGCAACAGATTTAATATGTGTTAATATTATAAAAAAGAAAAATCAAGTCTTATATACGAAATGTAAAAAGCATGCAAATATAAGATACAGTACACCAAAAAACTGTAGTGTAAAGAACAGTTTACAGCTCGAGAACAATACTAACCATTTTTTTTTTTTTGCAATTTCAAGTAGGTTCACTGATATTTCTACTTTTATTTTAATGTCTCTGAGAGAAATCCTTGATTTTCTGTGCTATACCCTGGGCCTTTGAGACGGGGCATGGCAGCAACGGGAGTCGGGGAGGACCCATCGCTAACCCTGACACTTCACTCATCACCTGCTTATTCACACCCACATCAAAACCTGCAGAGCATACATGATGAAATAAAATTAAAAGTACCATTTACACAACAACAACAACAAAAGCAATGTCTTACTGAGACCTCACAGCTGTACTGATAATAAAACACCATTCAAAAGTTTGGGGTCAATATAATTTTATATTTAAAGAAATTAAGAATTGTATTCGGCAAGGACCCATTAAACTGATCAAAAGTGACAGTCAAGGCATTATAATGTTGCAAAAGGTTTCTATTTCAAATAAATGCTGTTCTTCTGAACTTTCTATTTATAAAATAATCCTTAAAGAAAGGTCTCACGGTTTCCAAAAAATTATGAAGCAGCACAACCATTTTCAACATTGCTTAAAACAAAACAAAAAGATCAGTACAAGGATCATGTGACACTGAAGATTTAAGTAATGGTTTACTCTATTTTTGATCTAATAAATGCTGCCTTGGTGAGCATAAGAATCTTCTCTCAAAAATCTTACCGACACCAAAACATTTGAAAGGTGCAAAACAGTCAACTCACCAAGGTTCATAGCAAATGTCATGACCTCCATAAATTCAAGCTGTAAACAGAAGCAAATTCATTAACCTGAATATTAATTCACTGATCTCATGAGGAGAAATGCACATGGGATGATTGATGTACCTGCAGGGCTCTGGACTGCATGAGGTTGCCATCATCAAAAGCAGAAAGCATCTTGTTTACTATGAGTCCGAGGTAGTTATATGTGCTGGAAAAGATAGACAGTGTTGCATGGTCTTCAGAAATGCATTATTTATAGGTTACGTTTTTTTAAGCTACTGTTTTTCAATCAAATCAGCCGCAGGAGACACTGAATGGCACAATAGCTATGTTTCCATCCATCTAATTTTATGTGAATTTTGGGATATTTCAAAACATAAAGAGGTGCAAAAATTCTGAAAATGTACATTAAAAAAATGTATGCACACAATAGAGGTGGATAATTTATTTTTTAATCAGACAAGAAGACATGCACATAAACTATGATGGAAACACATTTACCAAATAAATCTCTCGAGTCGATGCGCAACAAAAACTCATCTGCCTCAACAGAGGATGTGATTGGATAACTGCACTAACCAGGTTGTCAAATGACAAAGTCTGCCATCAAAATGATTTGGTATAATGACCTGCCAAAATTGTCTCACACGATTGCATTTTAAATAAAGAAAGAAAAAACAACTGAGGCTAGAGAAAGAGTTGTAAGATGCAATGATGTTGGCACTCACCTTCCTACTGCTCCATGAACACCTAGTACCAAAGCTCCCAAGAGTTGCTGTGTAACAAAGTGTTTAAACATATAAAATCAAAACCACAAGTCATACAAATGTGACATTAACATGAAAAATACAGTAAAGGTAATTTCATACCTCATCTACTCCGAACAAGACAGACCAGTTACGGGACTGACAGTAACGGACACACTGCCCGAGATCCCTCAGGTCAGTCCCGCTGTATTTCACTCCCTGAAAAGAGGGGATCATCTTCTCTATCCCATTTAGCACATCAGCTGCCTCCACTGAAGAATAAAAATAAAGAGGAACCAAAAGAGAGACTGAACCACAGTATTCAAACTCATTGAAAAATTTAGTATTATGCAATTCTAAAGAATTTACTAAATTCTAGTGTTTTGACTGCCAGTAATGATGACAGCATGGGGCTGCACTTACATTCAACACCGGTCATGGCTGGAATATGATAATAATACATTGGAACATCTGGAGCTGAGGTGCTCACTTCCTTTATAAACAACCTCAATGCATCTGTGAAAAGAGGAAGGTCATTTGTTTTATGAAAATCATTCAAAAGCACATTTGGTAAAACCTTTAACACATTAAGTAGAGTTTAGAAAAAGGGGGGTGACACCTGCATTAATGGGTTTGAAAAAGGAAGGAGAGACTACTGCTATGCCGTCAACCCCTATACTGGCGGCATGCCGAGCCTGAAGGAAAGAAAAAACATCCACTCAGCATTTTCCACAGTCACGAGGAGGGGACTAGCTGTTTATCTGCACATGCTGTAACACGAATGCATAACCAGCGAATGGGAGAAAAATATGTATGCAATACTGCTGCTATGAAAAGGGAAGAGTGCATGAGAAAAGTGGTATATGCATGAAAGATGTGAATAAAAGGAGTTGTGAAACAGTGTGCTCACCAGTTCTTGAGAGTCTTTTATACTCATACAGCCAACATGAACAATTACTTGCTCAAGCCTGAACACACACATACAGTATAAAGTAATTTAACATCTGACAAGGGCAACTTCCATTAGAAAACAATTATGGAATACACAATAGATGTGCATTAAGGTGTTTCCAAACTTATAAACAAATTTGGTCTTGTGAACCTTTAAAAAAAATAAACTGTCCACTAATAGGATCCAACAGTGGATATACTTATTACATCACTGGAGAACCGTGTTATTTTTCCCTGAATCATCTTTAAAGTGTCCACCACATGTAGCTTAAATGCAAACAACACCACAGTCATGAAGTTGATTCAAAGGAAATAAAAGCATTCTGAGTTGGAAATTATAATTTTGGGGAAAAATGGGCAAGTCCTTTGTCTTGCTAATTTCATGGCTAGGAATGGATGTATCCTAAACACACACAATTACATAAATGTTTACACTTTTCATGTAATTTGACATTATTAATCATTTGAATCAGTTATAAACTATGTATAATTTTTTCTCCCACTTTTTGTTGATATTTTTTATCGTTTTCAAATTAAAATTGATATTTAAAATGTCTTATGATGGAATTGCCTATTTTAAAATGGTATGGGTCAGCAAAATCTTTACAAGAAATCAATGTGAGAAGTAGTAGAAAATAAACGATGAAGGCATAGCAAGTTTTCTGTTGAAAGCATGTCAAAATTCAGTTACTTTTATAACCCCTGGGACATAGGCTAATAATTACCCATAGCTGAATAAACTCCATAAACATGCTACTGTATAACTCACTTGCCCTTTCCCTGTTGGCACCAAGCTGCAGCAATCTGCTTCCTTTCGTCCACAGTTAGAGAACAGCCCTCGCCTGTTGTCCCGTTAACTACAAAAAAACAAAGTGGTTTAGAATTTGATAATAACATAACAAAACATTTTGCCTTATTCTCCAAAATTTTTGATTACATTAATAGATTTGACTTACCAAACACACTCTTGACATTCTGTTTTTCTATTAGGTAATCAATGTATGGTCCAATTGCAGAGAGATTGATCTCCCTAAAAACAGCAAAAGTGGAATATCAATGACCACAGCCAGACAGGTATATGATTGTGTAAAGCTTTTATTGAGGAATGAAGTATTTCACCCCTCTGCAGTAAGTGGCGTGAATGTAGCTGCCACGAGACCAGTGAGCTTTTTTACGCTTCGAGACATCTCTGCATGCACAACAACGAGAAAACGTCAATGTGTATTATCAATACGTCAAATCTTAGAGACCAATTCCATTGACACAACATGTCTTACGTGTAATGCAATCAGATTTTAAAAGTAAATGGGTTCCTGAAGATCTGAAGTTCTATTCTTTACCGACCAAATACATTTGAATACAGTCCACAATTAAAAGACAGTCGCTTACCTTCTACTTTCGTTGGCTGTAACTCGGGCAGACTGACACTCGTACTCATAGACAGACAGTGGTTGTTACTGTAGTTGTTGTTAGTACATGACGTCACTGCACGAGGCAATCACGTGAGGCATGCTTACGAGGAACTTTTTTATTATTATTATTATTATTTATTTTATTTTTTATTGAGAAAACGTTTGAGAAATACAGAGACATTTGAATCCGCGAAACAAAAAAAAATCACAATTCTGTATCTAAGATGAATTCTGTAAGTAAGATGAATAAGAATACCTTCTTGTGGGATTTTTTCTACATATATATGTATATCACAAATATTATAAAATATATAAAATACATATATAATTTTAATAATATATAATATATATATTTTATGTAATAAATCTTTAGCTTGCAAGGCATGCCAGGAACTGTAGTTTCTGCACCACACCTACCGTACGGGGCGTGTACTTTCGGCGCTACCCGGATGCGGATGTTGTCCTCTGCCCGTAAATCGCAACGGGTGATGATCCATCTCATTCACTCAGCGAATCTGAGAGAGACCTCTGGCCCTTTGCTTTACATCTGACATTAAATAACTCTTACGAGGAATATTTTTATTTGGAATCTGGGAGCTGAATGGACCACCTTTGTCACTCGTGGATAATCGAAGAACAGATTTAAGATGTTCTTTCCGCTAGTTACAGCAGCGTTTCTGCTACAACAACATATGCCCAGTGCCGAGCTGTCATCGACGGGTTAGCCGGCGAGCTAAACAACAAAGCGTGACGGGGGTTGAGAAAGCTTTTTTCATCAAATCATCTTGACAACAACATTTCGCTGGATATTTTATTTTTGAATAACTCCGTAGCATTTTCTACATGGGTTAAACTTGTTTTTAGTATCACGAAGATGGGTATGAGCCCCGCATACTATCTAACTAATTGCAATCAGTGCTAGTGGGATCAATACGTTGCGTTCTCTCCTTCTTGTAAACTGCTGATAGTGTCACCCATGGTGATGGTTGCTATTAGAGTCAAAGCATCTTTTCCCATGGCACCATCTGGAGCTCTTCTCGATCCTGTCTCTGCTGGGGATCTACAGTGATGTCATTTTGTTGTTGTTTTATAACCGATACTCAATAGAGAGTAGCATGCCGTTGTGTCACATGAGTGCCAACAACGTGTTATCAAGGTGACAACAGCAGCTGACTGACCAACACTAATGAAAAGTGACTTGATCGGTGTTCCTTCCTTAGTCATTTTGTAATTGACACTAAAAGCATCTCAGAAATGCACCACAGCTGCATTCATCCAAGAGAGACGTTTAGATAAGAACATGAACTGCAAAGTTATTGAGCTGGAACAGTGAATGTATTCAAATGATGTGGGTGTTACTGAATCATATTTTTTACATTCAATTTGAAAATGATGGACCAGAAGTGGAACAATAACTTGGTGCTAAATAAACATATCTAAGGCAGGAAAGAGTTGCCTTCATCTTCGTGAAGGTTGGAAGCAGTCTGTTGTGAAACTGGTGGATTAGAGCCGTGCGGATGCTTCATTCTGCAACTATGTTGCCTGCTTTTTTGCTGCTGTTTTTAATGGGAACCTCCATCAGGTTATCAGAGACCATGAGCAGAGATGAGAGGAACAAACTGAGGTATGTGTCTGAGCAAATTTGAATTGCTTGCCATGTGAATGATTCAAAATGGTGTTTTTCTTAATTTAAGAAATGCTTTTCCTTCTCAGGAACCAAGTGGTGGAAATGTTTGACCACGCTTATCAGAACTACATGGTATGTACACAGTGACTAATAACTGTTCTTGTTGACAGCTGGGTACACATGGAAGTTTTAATCCTACTTTTCCATCAGGATCCAAAGTTATGTTTGTAGTTTTTCTGTTTTTTTAACATTGAAAGAAGTCTCTTATGTTCACCAAGGCTTATGTTCACCTAAATAAATATATTCTATTGTAATGTATTTTAAAATATAATTCATTTCTTTCATCATCATTACTCAGTGTCACATTATCCTTCAGAAATCATTCTAATATTCTGATTTCAGTCCTCAATAAATATTTCTTATTTTTATCAATGTTGAAAACGTTGTGCTGCTTAATATTTTTGTGGAAACCATGATACTTTTAGAGGAATCTTTTATGGTGGGAAAGTAAAGTATAACAGCATTAATTTGAGATCTATTGTAACATTAAAAATGCTTTACTGTCACTATTGAGCAATTTAATGCATGCTTGCTGAAAGTATACATTTCTTAAAAAAAAATATGACTGCATTTCTGGTCACATTTTTTTTCATGTGCCATTGTTACAGTATAATTATACAAATAAGTTCTGAGTAATATTATTAACATTCATATTATAGGTGTAGTATATTATTAAGGTTTGACTTGATTAATTTGGATGTTAATTGCATGTAATTAATTATGTATAATTTACTGTTAATACATACTGTTCACATGTGTAACTACGGCACATTGAAAACTTTTCTTTCTACATTAATTGCCAGTAGGGTCCAGTGTTGTTTTGAACCCCACTGACTGTCAGTGTATGGACAAAAACTATTGAAACATTCTTCAAAATATGTTATATAGAAAAATTATATAGAAAGTTATATAGATTTGAAACAACATGAGGATTATGTAATGATGATTTAATGATTATTCCTTTAAATTATCCCTTTAACATTGCTCATTTGCCAATAAACATTCCTGACAAAAAAAGGAGTGTTGCGAGGATACGGGGAGGCAGATGCATTTTTGGGAGAATGGCATTATAATTAAAATCTGCCTTGTTTCATCTAATTTCATCTGTGTTCTTTTCATTTTGACAGGACCATGCCTACCCCGCAGATGAGCTGATGCCTTTGACTTGTCGTGGGCGAGTGCGTGGACTAGAGCCCAGTCGAGGGGATATAGATGATGCCCTGGGGAAGTAAGTCAGCCGTAGATGTGTTAACATTTCTCTCTATTCATTAATTTGAAAAGAAATGTCGAAAACTGAGATGAAAACACGTTTTCCTGTTCCGTCAGGTTCTCCCTCACCCTCATCGACACTCTTGACACTCTTGCAGTGAGTAACATCTCAAACAGAACTTGAAACCTCTTGCAAACACTTATATTTACAGTTAAGCCCAAAGTTGTTTGCTTATGTCCTGTTCACAGCTGTTAAATAAGACGGTGGAGTTTGAGGAAGCAGTGAGGAGAGTATTGAAGGATGTACGGTTGGATAATGACATTGTGGTGTCTGTTTTCGAGACCAACATCCGGGTGCTGGGGTGAGTGAGACATCTCTGTTAAGAGGTTCAAAGTAAACTGACGTGGTAAAAGACGGCATTTAAAATCTGTTTTGTAAATTGTGTCTGTTTTGCTTGCTTTTAGTGGACTGCTGGGAGGCCATTCCATGGCCATCATGTTGAAAGAAAGTGGGCAAATGCTCTGGTACCAGAATGAACTGCTGCACATGGCCAAAGATCTTGGACTCAGACTGCTACCTGCATTTAACACCAGCAGTGGCCTGCCTTTCCCTAGAGTGAGTGAAAGCACGCATGAACATGCATTGCATATGCAATATGATTGATTGAACGTCATCATGAAAATATGTTGTACATTACATCTTTCTTTTGTTTTATTTGTTTTGTTTGCAAGCATCTATCTTTATGCCTATACAGTATACACACACATTCAGACAATTTCTGTTGATTCGGCTGTTCTGGGCATTGCATTGGTTTGTTGCACGTCTGCTTTAGGGAAATGAACTCTGTGACATCCCACAATGGCTGCACGTGTCATCAACAGCATGACTGCCCCTTTCACAGTTGCTGTTAGTTTATTTTACAGAACTGTAAAATACCTGTAAAAATTGGTCCATCACAATATTCTGCATTTTTTTTTTATAATGTCCGCTAAGCGGAATATTGTCTAAGGAAACAGATTTCCTGCATAGATCTAACTTGATATTCTTGTGTTATATTCCGCAGCTGCTTTATTCTCAAATAATAAAATAATTTGTTAACACTTTACAGTAAGGTTTCATTTGTTAACTTGCACTAACAATTAACAATACCTCATACAATTTTTTTTTATTCATCTTTATTTATTTTAATCTCAACATTTACTAATGCATTTTTAAGAAAGGTTGTTTGTTACCATTAGTTATTAGTTATTTATGCACTGAACTAACATGAACATTACTTTTCTTAAACTAACATTAACAACGGTTAATAAATGCTGTGAAAATATATTGCTCAATGTTAGTTCATATTAATTAGTGCATTAGCTAATGAGCCCTTATTAACGTGTTCCCAATAACGCTTATTTAATAGTTAAATAATATACTTTAATGTAATTTTGTCAACTCTAATTTCCTCTTTAATGTTAATCCCCCATTATTGATTTGAAATAAATAATGCTTTTATTTGATAAAAAAAAAATATCAAAAGTGATAATTAAGACATTGCTGGTCTTTAATTGTTAATTAAAGTATTCAGAAAAAGCTGTATCACAGGTTTCAAAAATATTTTAATCAGCGTTCTCAACATTGAATGAAATAAATTATACTTGAGCACTAAATCAGCATATTATAATAATTTCTGAAGGATCATGTGACACTGAAGACTGGAATATTAGCTGCTGAAAATTCAGCTTTGCCATCACAGGAATGAATTACATTTTAGTGTATATTAAAATACAAAACATTTATTTTAAATGGTGATAATATTTAACAATATTACTGTATTTTTAATTAAATAAATCCCACCTTGGTGAGCAGAAGAGACTTTCAAAAACACACACACAAAAAAAAAAACAGCCCCAAAACTTTTGAACATAGTGTATATTAAATTAAATCGTTCTGGGGGAATATTCTGTGATAAATCCCCTTGATTCTGATTCTGATTAACGATTGGCTGCATTCACAGGTGAACCTGCGTCATGGAGTCCGTGGACCTGAGACCCGTACAGGCACTGAAACAGACACCTGCACCGCCTGTGCCGGGACAATCATCCTTGAATTTGCAGCCTTGAGCCGATTTACTGGAGACCCTACATTTGAGGTAAAATATTACAATGGCTTCATGTTGCAAATTTGAACTAATGTCACTTTTGTTGAGCTTCTGAAGTTCTAACATTCGGAAATGTCTAGAAATGTTTGAAAACCTTGCGTTCTGTATAGTTCATGTTAACCGAAGTATTTATGGTCACCAAGCTAGTAGAAACACTCATTGTTTTGTAACAAACTAACAATGGAGAACTGACGTCATTTCGGCCTAAAGTGTTGATTCCTGGAATGCTTGTACTCATTCAGTCTACAGAATTACAACATAGATCTCTTATGACATAACTGTGCCATTTGTGAGACACACACATTATTAGGATTAGCCGTTGTGTTGTGCACTATGAATAGTATTATGAGGTCAGGAATGTTTTCATTTTGTGTGGTGAAAGAGACTTAAAATGACTAAATGTATTATAAATAGGCCAGTATTTAGGTGTTGATGTTTTATTGTATTGTTCGCAGGCTCATGCGAGAAGGGCTCTTGACTTCCTTTGGGAAAAAAGACAGAGGAACAGTAATCTAGTGGGAACGACCATCAACATACACTCAGGAGAGTGGGTCCGCAGGGGTGAGGCTAAACTATACTCAACAACCCACCCAAAACATAAAACAACTGTGCTCACATACAGGCTCATGTTTCTTTTGTCATTGTTCCCTTAACAGACAGTGGAGTTGGAGCAGGCATAGATTCCTATTATGAGTACTTGATGAAGGCTTATATATTACTGGGTGATGATCAATATTTGCATCGCTTTAACACTGTGAGTATCACTCATTCTTTTCATTCTTTTCATCATAATCCTCTTTTTCGCTTGCGTCACCGAGACGTCTTATTTTTCAAGCCCTTTCCTCTAAACATCCTGTCATATTAAGACAACTTTGGTAATCCAATCATTCCCAGGTTGCGTTTTTTACCCTACGTTTTTTGCAAACAAGTATTTTTAAATTAATTAAGAGTAGATTATATATTTTGAATTATTATTTTTATATTTATTTTAATACAAATTAAGTAATTTGAATTAATTAAACTATTTATTATTATTTTACATTGAATTGTAATAGTTTGATTATTATTATATACCGGTTACTTGTTTATTTTGGTTGACTAGAATTTTTACATTTTGAATTATTATAATTAATTAATTAATTTGAATTAATTAAACTATTTATTATTGTTTTACATTGAATCGTAACAGTTGAATTATTATTATATTCCAGTTACTTGTTTATTTTGGTAGACTAGAATTTTTACATTTTGTATTATTAATATTATATTTCTTTTATTGCTCTATTTATAATTGTGATGTTTTGTATTTATTCAATAATTGACCCGTCATTTTATTCAGAATAGAAGACATGTTTTCTTTAATTCTAGGGTCCAAAAAAATGTTCATACCTAATCTAATGCGAATTGCGTTTTAGTTTTGTCTGCCATTAAATATCGGGTCTCTTTATCTTGTTTCTGTAGTCATGAATTGATCGTTTGACATATTTTTCAGCACTATGCATCCATTATGAAGTACATCAGCCAACCACCGCTGCTACTGGACGTCCACATCCACAAACCCCTGCTGCCGGCCCGCACCTGGATGGACTCCTTGCTTGCCTTTTTCCCAGGATTGCAGGTGAGAAATCAGTGAGGTCATTGTCCCTCAGAATTTGCTATGAATATCCAAACAAAAGAGTTTTGCTCTTTGCAGGTTTTAAAGGGAGATATTCGGCCAGCCATAGAGACGCATGAAATGCTTTATCAGGTTACCAAGAAACACAACTTCCTTCCTGAGGTAGATCCTCTTTTCAGCTGTCCTTCTTTTGAATATCATCATGGTCTGTGGTTTATAAACTCTTCTTGACTGCCCTGCTCTCTCACGTACTGTCTCGCCAGGCGTTCACCACTGATTTCAGGGTTCACTGGGCCCAGCACCCCCTGCGGCCAGAGTTTGCAGAAAGCACTTACTTCCTTTATAAGGTACAACTGAGTTCTCAAACAAATCTCAATGCAACATCTCTTTTACTCTCCATCACGTTCCTACATATCAACCTGCGAATGTGACCCCATTCACGCTGCATTGCTCCTGCTGAGGTGCATTCGACTGTGTATGTTTATACAGACAACACAAATGATTAACTGTGAATTTCCTCTGAAGGCAACCAGAGACCCATATTACCTGGACGTGGGCCGCACTGTACTGGAGAACCTGAACAGGTTTGCTCGAGTTCCCTGTGGCTTCGCTGCTATGAAGGATGTGAGGACGGGAAGTCACGAGGACCGGTAAGAGCTGGAGTTTGTGGATCGTTAAAGAGGATGTTGGTTTATGTGGTGTATTTTTGTACAAATAGTTTGAGTGGATTTTATAAAGTGAGCATTTATGAGTAAAGAGTGGGTGGCAAGCTGTCTCACGGCATATTTATTTCCCTTCATCACCGCCCACTTGTTTCAGCATGGACTCGTTTTTCCTGGCGGAGATGTTTAAGTACCTGTTTCTGCTGTTTGCTGAGGAGGAGGATTTGCCTTTTAATGTAGAGGACTATATCTTTACCACAGAAGCTCATCTGCTGCCTCTTTCCCTCTCCACTGCCTCAAACTCACATGCGCCCCCTGTCGTCAACACTATGGTACTGCACATAAGCAACACAACAGTTCTACTTGCCACTCTATGGGCCCCATTTACGCTGCATGGTTCAAGTGACCCAAACCCAGTTTTTCCTCTCATGTGGCACAGATCGTAAATGACCGGTGAACGTGTAAGTAGGAAAAAAAACACATGGATTCTAATTTTCTCAGATCGGATTCAGGCCTCACTCATATGGGGTAATAAGTCGAGATATATGCATTTGCATGTGCCATGTAAACAGACAAATCAAATATACCCCAGTAAATGCGAGTCGTACGTCATTAAAAAAGTGACGTCAACAACCAACTGAGATCGCATGACTAATTATAGGTGCGACGAAGGATACATATAGTGGAGCAATGCGGAGGTTTCATGTCTTTTGAGTGTTTTGGGCGAGGAGGCAAAAATGCAGGGTTGTTACAGAAATAAATCCATGTTTGAAGACATTTCATGAGATATGGGGAGGCACGATTTTAAGCGCTCGTGGCTACAGTGCCAACAAGGTCTCTCCTCTTTTTTTCTCTGATGTTCGAAACCAATGTTTTGATGACTTTTCAAAATATTGTGGAAAGCAAAACACTGGATAATTTGATTCGCATCTGCATCCATTGCATTGCATTTCGTACTGTTTAACTTCCTTTTCTGGGTCAGAGCGTCTACAATAGGTAGTTTCAGTGTATAGTGTAAATGCGAAAATCGGATACGGGTCACTTTTAAAAGATGATGTGAGCGGGTAGTCAAAAAAAATCTGCAGTGTAAATGCAGCCTATGTTGCAACATTGGTCAGCGTTGACTCGTCCAGCTCTCATAACTAAGCTCAATTTCGCTGGTTGTTTACTTGTTTTTATAATCAAATGTTGATTTAATATCTTTCTGTCACTCCAAGGCCGGAGAGGAGCTTGATGACTCAAATTTTGAGTGGACTTGCCCTAACACCCGCCTACTCTTTCCTGATCCCGCCTTCCCACGCAATCTCCGTGAACCAATCCGAAGCGCAGTGGATAAGAGTTGTCTGCGCCCGACCATTCATCGGTGAGAAAGTGATATAAGCAGCTGGACTACGTTCAAATAGCATTTTACATAATTACACATATTATGTGTGTGTGTGTGTATATGTATATATATATATTTTTTAACTCTTATGCTTACTAATACTTTATTCAAAAAGCATTAAATTTAACAGAAGTGAAAGTAAAGACGTAATGTTACAACTTTTTGAATCTACAAATCCTGAAAAAAGTTATCAGGGTTTTCACCCAAACAGCAGCAAAAAAGCAGTTTCCTTCATTTTATAATAATATGATTATGAACCATTAATAATAATTAAGCACCGATAATAATTGAACACTGAATCATGATATATGAATGATGATAATAAATAAATACAGTTTGTAATTTGCATATTTGAATATAAAAAATGCAAATTGTCTGTTGGAAATTACAGGAGATTTTCAATATAACATTCTTTTTTTTTACATCTCTCTCAGAGAGCCTGGGATGGGCCGTCCTCTTAGGGCTCAAGACTTCATTGCCAATAACCCTGAACATCTGGAGCTGCTGAGGCGGATGGGTGTGAGTCTCATCCACCTCAAGGATGGCAGAGTTCAACTCGTTCAGCACGCAACACAGGTACTCTATAGACCTAGAAATAGGAATTATACTATATAAGTTGTTTTTCTTATCTATAGATTAAAATTGAATCCCTCTCTACAGGCGGTGAGTGCAGTCGCTGCAGAGGACGGCATGCGTTTTATGCAGGAAATGATGGAGCTCTCCAGCCAGCAGCAGAAAGAACAGCTTCCTCCACGAGCTGTTCAAATTGTGTCGCACCCCTTTTTTGGTAGAGTGGTACTGACCGCTGGCCCTGCGCAGTTTGGAATGGATCTTTCCAAAAGCAGTTCTGGAGTGAGTATGATTAACTGTGACCTTTTATTATGTACTTTCTCACTTCTGTACTTTTTTGGGGCTATTTCTGTGCTGTTCTGGGTTTGTTCTTGCTAAAGGGTATAATTTTTTTAGCCTTGCTACATTGTGTATTCTGTTCTCTTTTTCCCTCTCCCTCAGGTGCGTGGGTTCGTAACCGTAGCGGAGCCCTATAACGGCTGTTCCGAGTTGAGTAACGGTGAGATTGTGGCTGGCCGCATCGCTCTGCTGCAGAGAGGCCAGTGCATGTTTGCAGAGAAGGCTAGGCACATTCAGAAAGCCGGGGGCATCGGAGGCATTGTCATCGGTGAGAAACATTTTGGGAGTCAACCATTAAAGGGATTCACTCACCCTCAAGTTGTTCCAAACTTGTGCGAATTGCTTTCTTTTGCTGAACTCAAAAGAAAATATTTTGAAGAATTTTGGTAACTTTTTTTTCCTCCATACTATGGAAGTCAATGGGGTCCATCTACTGTTTGTTGACTGACATTTTTTAAAATATCTTCTTTTGTGTTTCTATTTCTATATTCAATATGTTTTAATAACATGAACCCTCGCATGTGATAACCTTACAAAGGACCCCTTGCTAAACAAAACTGGATAGGTGGCCTTGACAATTGTTACTGTACTGAAGCCCAAGCAAATTATTAAAATAATTTCTGGAAATGTAGTTTGTATTAAGTTGACAGTGTATATTTTTTTTCCAGTGAAACTTTTAAATTCAGATTAATTTGTATAGGACTTTTCACATTGAATATTGTTTCCAAAGCAGTTTTACAGTTAGGTTGACAGCCCTAAAATTACATTAAAAATGTTTTTTTGTTTGTAT
>JAOTRC010000007.1:9627954-9640076 GCA_027497675.1 Cyprinella lutrensis | reverse complement strand
AGCCAACGCTGATTGGACGTTCGTTTGGTGAACTGCTCCCAAATTTTCTTTAACGGAAAGTGTCCAGACTGATCTGCTAGTGAAACCTTGAAAGCTCGCGAGATCAGGATGGTCTCGCGAGGCTACTTTTCCATTACCAGTTTGAGTCAAGTCGAGCTGGTTCTGTGTAGTGGAAAAGCCCCATATGAGAGGGTTCAAAAGTTATAACCATTTGAAAAGTACGTTTTTGAGCTGGTGATGGAGCTATAGAGGTGGTCTCTCTCATTACCACTAGAACAAGTGTGCCAAATATAGTGCTTTTCTGTGTACTCAAAGTGCTTTAGCCTACATATTGATAGGGGGAATCTTTGCAACTTTACATTTCTTGCACAAATCTTGTTAGACTTAGAACAAATCTTGGCATTTGTTCTGTCAGTCACTAATAGGGTTGAAAATACTTTCTATTTAACTGACTGCTTATTATAAGATATCACTTCTGTTTGGAATTGACTCCCTAATGGATATTTTCCACTTTGCTTGACAACTAGAAAGAGACCATTTACTTTTTGTCTTGAATTTTGATATGTTGTGTGTTTTATACTTAAACGCTTAACAGACTTCTTTAATTACATTTTTGCTGAAAGTGTGCTTATGCTATATTTCTTTCTGTGTAAATGCCAATGACATTCATACTTTAAGTGTGTCCAAGTACATTTTGGGGCTGCTGTGTGTTTCTTGTGTTGGTCTTGGTTCAATTTGAAGGTGCACATGTTCGTAACTAACGAGGGAAAAAGATGAATCTGTAACTCTGGCTTTGGGCTGTGATAGAAAGCATGTCTTGATCTGTTCAGGCTCAACTCGGATGTGTTTTCTTTTCCTGATGATCGGTAGTTCGTAACCCAGCAGAGACTCCAATGGATCTAATTATGTGTCCATTCTGACTTTAAAGATGTGCTGTCAGGCTCCTGAATGTGTTCTCTGTCTCTCTCAGGTGAGATGGTGAGAGGGGGGAGAGAGTGAGGCCATGGGCTGCACCTCGGCTAAGCAGGTGTCGGCTGTGCCCACCGACGAAGAGGGCCGGGGCAAAGCCTACAGCAATGGAGACCTTTTCACTGGTCAGTCTCACACACACAAACATGAGCTATGAGTTCAGTTCACCCCCAAAACTTAGTCGTTCCAAATCTGTTTGACTAACTTTTTTTTTTTTTAACAAAAGAGGTATTTTGAAAAGTGAATGAATGATTGTTAGTGGAGTCCAGTGTTATTTGGACCTTAACCATCTTCAATATTTTGTGTGCCTCAGAAGAAAGGAAGTCATGCAGGTCTGGACAACATAAAGGGTGAATTTTGGGGGGTGAACTATCCCTATAACTCCAGGTTGCTACTGGGGAACTGTCAATGTATTAAATAAATTGTAAGTTAAATCTCCAGAGTCCACTAAAGGCTTATTTAGTCATTTTTTTATAGAAATTGGCTTTTTAGGCGTCTAAAACTAAAGGGTTTTATTGGACAGTCACCATTCATTTTCCAGGTTTGGTCATCCCATAAATAATATTAAAATATCCTTTGATTTAAAACACGTATGAATGAAAACAGGGAAGAGATGTGTTTGATTTCCATGGGAGACTGTCACATTTTGAGAATGTAATTTCTCCACTGGATGCCTGTTTTCCAGTCTGTATTTTTGGCTTTGTCCCATTTGGTATACTTGGACTATTGTTTAAAAGTATGTACTTTGGTAATGAGGGGAAAGTCCACACTTTGGAATATAGTTTCAGGACACAACCATGTCATAAAATTGTGTCTTGATTTCCAGATCAGCCTCTGTTGTGTATTGTTTACATGAAAGCATTAGCTGAAATGACTTGCGTAGACTCTTTTCTTTCATTGGGTGTAATGTGGGTAATACTAGCTCAAATATAGCCATACCTATTATCTAGGAAAACATGATAAATGGGAAATCATTTGAACACAACTTGCTGTCTTGGACACTGGCTGTTCATTCTGCTTAAAGTTTAATCTTGAATGAGTCTTGAATGATTGGTAAAAAAGAGAAACAGCCCATGTCCAAGACATTACGCATAGGTTTGGCCAGCAATTAAAACGACTACTGACAAATTAGTTATTTTTATTGCTGGCCAAACCTATGCATCTTAGGAAAACATGATAAATGGGAAAGCATTCAAACATATTGGACAAAGACATCTTGCTGTCTTGGATATTGGCTGTTTCTATTTTTTTACCGATCATTCAAAATTAAACTTTAAGCAGAACAAACAACCAGTTAAGTAATTTATGTTTCAGCAGTTAATAATGTTTTACAATGTTTTGGGAAGATGATTACATTCTGGCAATTCTTGGATGCATCCTTCTGGGCATTCATACTGTGTTTGTAAAGACTCTCAGCTACATCTGTGCCAACAGGCGTGTGTTTTAGGATAACATTATCAGCTGGAGTGAGTTATTCATGTGTTCTCTGGGTTGTGTGTGTGTGTTTGTGTGTGTGTGTGTATGTGTGAGGTTGTAAATATGTTTTAAAGAGTTTAGATGACAGCAGCGCTTAGTGTGTGACCTGTGAGAGAGTGACAGAGATTATAGGAGATTAAGAATTAAGGGCAAAACTGCAGAAAATCCTCATAGGAAACACTCAATAACCACAGAAGTCAGTCTCTCTCTCTCTCTCTCTCTCTCTCTCTCTTCCTGCCATGTTCTTTTCTCTGTCTCTAAGGATTCACAGTGTGTGAGATGGAGGGAAACGGTCAAATGAGAACGAGGGAGAGAGAGTGAGTGACGTGGGATCAGACTCCCATTTTTTCCTCCCCTGACATTTATCCCTCCCTCTGCATATCTATCGTTCTTCTCAAGGCCACACTTTCCTTGTTTCCTTCCTTTCTTTGCTGTGTCCTTTTCATTATTCTGCCTTCTTTTCTGTCGCCTTCCCATTACCTAAACTATACTTTACTCTCTTTTTTTTACTTCAGGATCCCTTCCTCTTTCTCATATGATGTTTCTTGGCTATATTATCTTTAGCGGTGTTGAGAAGATACAATACAGAACTACTCCTAATATACTTGTAAATTATGTACATAAACCATTCAAAAGTTTGGGGTCAGCAAGCAGTAATACTTTTTCAGCAAGTATGCACTAAATTGTAAAAAAGGGACAGTAAAGACATTTCTAATGTTGCAAAAGACATCTGTTTTAAGTTACTACTGTTCTTTTTAACTTTCTATTTATCAAAGAGTCTTCAAAAAATGTAGCATGGTTTTTAAATGCTCAACTGTTTTGACTATGATAATAATGAGAGAGGTTTCTTGAGCACCAAATCAGCATATTAGAATGATTTCTGAAGGATCATGCGACACTAAAGACTGGAGTGTTCCAGTGTGCTTGTGTGTTTTTATTGTTGTTTCGAATTATAGAATAATAGTGCTTTCTTCATCTTGAATGTTGAACCAAAGGCAATATCAGCCACAGTTTGGTACACAATTGTGATTGCATATGTAATTTTTCACATATTTAAAACAAATACAAAATACAAATATGCTGCACCGTAAGCTATCAGAGTAATTTTATTAGCTTTTTATATTTTCAGTTTTCACTTAAATAGTACTTTTAACTCACATAATTTAAGTAGGTTGTATTAGTAGGCAATATTTCAAATTTTCATTTAAGTATTTCATCTTTTGTTGAACTTTTAATTTCAGCTTTATTTCAATTAAACTTAACTGATTAAAAATACATTATTTTGGTAGTTAACAAGAACAACACAAGCTTTAATTCCTTTTGATAATGAATATTTGCTGTTTAATGAAGAACTACCTAATCGACCAATAAGAATGTCTATATACCGTAAGTATGTATTCGTAGTAATATGGGGACCATATTAACCCCAACTAGCGGCGATGAAAGCTGCGCCTCGGCCCAAAAAAACTTTGGTTGAACACACTGCAAAGACTGCAACAGACTGTCATGTGTGTTCTGTGGCTGTGTGAACTGTCTATATCAGTAGGTGTCAATAGCCTATTCATCATTAAAAAAGGGAAACTAGTAGGACTGCAGATATACCAACCGTAAACAAAGCAGCTCTTGCATAACGGCTTAAATAGCAATCACTTTCTTCACCCGGCAGCGCATGTTGTAAAAAATATTTGACTTCTTTACTCGCTTTTATCCTAGCGCACTTACTTGTTTGCGAACAGCCAATCAGAGTGATCTTGGTGAGGGGCAGTGGCTCAATGGTTCATGTAGGTTGTCTACAAACCGTAAGGTTGGTGGTTCAATCCTCGGTTCCACCTGACCAAGTGTCGAGGTGTCCATGAGCAAGACACCTAAGCCCAGCTGCTCCTGACGAGCTGGATGGCGCCTCACACACCATCGGTGTGTAAATGGGGGAATGTGAGACAAAAATGTAAAGTTCTTTGGTGGCCATTGGGTATATGATAGCGCTATATAAATGCAGTCCACTCACCGATGGCCCAGGCGGCAGCTTCAACATGTGAAGCAGGCGAGCTCCTTCCGAGGTGTGGGACACTGCAAAAACTGACCCAACAGACATTTCATTTCACTTCTACGACATCAGCCTTATTGCTGCTCTCTACTATTTACAAATATAATTACCTCTGTCCTTTGACCTAATTGGTTAGAGTCGACATTTAGCTAATATTTGACATAATGCATCTCTGGGAAGTACCAGTAGTCATATTCAGATGGGTTCTGTTTCTCTGTTCTGCAATTCCTCTTGTGAGATTTTGAGGATGTGACGGTTTATACTGTATCTTCTGGTTCTCTTCCACTCTGTGATCTGTAGGCTCCTAATGTGGCATGTTAATCTGAGAGAACTGTAGCGCACAACAACAGATTGATAAGTATTATATTCACCAGCGCGAACAGAGCAGTGACCTGGTTACTGTGGATTATTGCTAACTCCCCCCTTCTTTTTTCTATCTATCTATCTTTCTGTCTCTCACTCGCTGTTTTTTCTCTTTCTCCTGCCAACCCGATGTCCTTCTTTCCACTGCCCTTCCCAGCTGTCAGTCAAACAGCTCTATCAATAGAACAGAGGGCTTTTGCCCCCTCCCCTCTCTCTCCATCTCTCTTTCTCTTTTTCGCTCTCTCAACTCTCAGCTCTTGCCTTGATTAGTGCCAACAAACTGTTTACTAGTCAAACTGTGTCAGTGTCTGTTCAGGCAGTGAGAGTGTGTGTGAGTTTGTGTGTCCTCATCTGTGATTCAGTGCTTAGTCAATCCCAGCAACACACACGGTCTCCGGCACGCACAATGACAGGAAAGGCCGAGCTGCCCTAAAACAAACAAGAGGGGCAGCAGGCGGAGAATATGCTGTCTGGTTACATGCGATCTGCAGTGAGCTGTTGAGATTGGTGTGTGAGTGTGTGTTGAGGCGTTCCCATTGATGCTGATCTGCACCGACAAAGTGACCAGAAGGCATTTGATTTTCAACGAGGGCTGGCCGTATCTGACATGAGCGACAGTTCGACCATTCGCAACGTGATGTAGGTGTGTCCAGTGTTGCGAAAAAAGCATTGGTTTTACTTTTAGAGCCGGGTATCGCGGTTAATGGAGCAGAGCGTAGGGGGTACAGTTCAGGTCAGGCCAGGCCCCCTTGTGGCGCCGACACTTATTAACCATAACAACTCTCTAGCTAGCACCATATGTTTGTTATTCTTTGCACCACATGAGGACAGTGCAATAGAGAGATGTTTCTTGCCATTATTTCATTGTACACCATCTTTTTATTGCATAATCAATACAGATTGCAAACTCACATTCACAACTACACACAGAAGAGAAAGATCCATTTAGAGATTTTAAGAATAGATATCAGGATCGATGTTTAACATTATTGTGAGTAATTACATTGTTCTATATAATTTATATGTTTGACTTCTTTTACATTTCTGTCTTCATGTTTTTTCGAAAACTCAAACCCATGACTTTGAGGTTTCCAGCACTTGTTCTACCAACTGAGCGTCAAGAAATTTCGGTAACGCTTCCTTTTACAGTACAGTACTTACAGTGTACTTACCTAGAAAGTACTGGCTTATATACGGTAAGTACATGGAACAGGGGTGGTTTTGGGGTAAGTTCAGGGTTAGTACTAGTAATTACCCAGTATTTGTTGTTGCTAAAATAAGTACATAGTATTTACATGGGTAACTGGACTGTAAAAGGAAGCGTTACCGAAATTTCTGCAGTGATTTGTTTCTGTTATAAAAAAAAAATGACGCGTGGAAAACTGCCAGATATTGCGAGCATTGATTCATGCATCGACGTGATGCATTATGCATATCAGCAGTGTAACCATAAAGCTTTCCCCTCTAGTTTTTCCTCTACAGACAAGAAAACTGATTTGTCAAATATGATTTGCATGTTTACAATTGATATTTACATCAGTTTACATAACCGGCTACCCAGCTGTAGGAATGTCCAATATGGCTCATTAATACAGAAACTTGTTGACCTTCAGCGATAAAACTTCTTTGTTTGAACTGTGTGTGTGTAACAGGCATTTTTCAAAGTCACCAAGTGACTACGTCCACTAAGCGACTGTTTAGCTAATGTTTTTAACGGCAACGCCGTACAGTAGCGCAACAGATCATCTCGGTGACACTCTGTCTTCTGAGGTATGAATTCAGATGTTTAACGGCTGATCTTTTAACCAAAGGCGTGGTATCGGTCATGTGTCTAAAGGTAGCTCAAAACGTGTCTCTTGTTCTGCTGGATTTTGTAACTCCTCTCAGCTCTGTCTTAACGTTAGTGAGTAATCTTCCACCTACTATCATCAAAGAGAGCGTGAGATTGACAAACTCCCCTCCCTTGCGGTGGACTCGCTGTCTTAACAGACTCCCACTTATAGAATCGCTTCAGGCCAAAGCTTCTCCACACTGAGTCTAAAAGTAAAGCGGCCCACTCATGTTCCTCAGACACGCCACTCACGGCACTGAACACATCTGAAATTAGGCCAGAAGGTAAAAGTGAGAGGAAGACAAGGTTGTGTAGCTGTTGTGTCATCCGATTTGTTTCGTTTAAGCCGATCGAGTTCCCAGACAGCTAAATTACCTGGTCGTCAGAAGGCATCTTGTCACAAACAAGAAGCATTCGAGGCATAATGATTCGTGCAAGTTTTATTTAAAACAAGTGCGTGCGTATGTATGTGCTCACTGCTCATTTAGTAAAATAAAAGCATTTAATTAGAATGCAAAATATCATTCTTAGGATTTGATTTTAATATTTTGAGTGATGCTATAACTGAATGACTGAATTAGTGTTGTTTTTTTTAATGAAATTGGCAGTTGATTCGCATAGTTGAACAGGGAAAATCTGAGATGCTAAAACATCTTTGCTTTGGTGATGTCATACTCATGAGTCATGACAGAAGAAGCAGACAAAATAAACTGCCTACCATCACAGCCTTTAGCAAATGTAATGACTTACTAAAAAGCACATAAAAATCAACTCAATATTCACAATGTTTAAATTATGAATCGAATAATTTAGAATATATTCAAAATATTCAGTATTACCCAGCTATTCTCTAACTAACCCATCCCATGGTGCTCATGAAGCCAGCATGCAATATTTTTCATTCTCCTCGTTTCCTTTATTTTCTATACTATAATAAAGTAGAAAACATCATCGTCTCATCCTAACCTCGTCTCCATCACATCCTAAAGGTCGGCATCATGCTGTGATCACCAATTAGCCAATCGAAATATCCCTACATAATAGAACATCTCATCTTCCCACCAGAAATAGCCCGTCTGGAACATACTAAACTGATGTAATGTCACTCTCTCTCTCTAAGATACTTGTTTCTCGAATGATTGTCTCCTTAAAAGACGGATTAGAATATGTTCCTTAGATCTCCTTTTTTAGTAATGCTATCACCCTACTTGCGTTTATGCGTGTGTGTGTGTGTGTGTGTGTGTGGGAAGAGAGATGCATGTATGTATGCATGTTTTTGAATTTAAGTGTCTGGCTCTTTGGGATCCTGGAGGCCTGTTTTGTGTAACACACCTCAGCCAAATCAGTTAAAGTTTGACTTTAATTTGTGTGTGACGTTTCTCTTTGGTTCAGCTTGTGTGTATGTGTGTTTATCAGCATGTTGGAGCGTGGTCTTTTGTGCAGAGACATGTTTACATTCCTCAAGCTGTGAAAGACTGGCGGCGTTGCGCCCTCCTTTTTCTCTCTCCTTTTGTATTTCTCTCTTTTTTTTCCCCCCGTTTCTCGCTTTTTGTGCTTGTGCGGATGGACTGCACTGAGTCACATTCACAGGCTGCCCACTCCAGCTGTCATGATGGTAACTGACAGGGAGTTCACAGAGAGAAAGACGGATAGAGGCGAAGATAAACTGAGATTGAGTGGGCTGCGATTTGCCTCGTGCTGATTTGTAGACAGAGTAAATGACAGATTTATGTATGTGTGTGGGTGTGTGTATGTGTTATGAGGAAGTGAATGAATGGACATGGAAACATGGACATGGCTGCTGGGAATGGGCAAAATTCAAAGTTAGAGATGGGTTTAAGGCATTTTCATATGTGAATTCGGTAACTGTTTACTCACTCACATTGTTCCAAACCTGTATGAATCACCTTTTCTGTGAAAAACAAACGGTGTTTTGAAGAATGTAGTCACATGGTTCTCAGTATAATGAAAGTGAATGAGAACTAAGGCTGTCAAGCTCTAAAATGACAAAATAAAGTACAATAATAAGTGGTTTATATGACTCATGTGCTATATTTTTAGGTCTTCTGAAGCCATGTGATAGATTTGTGTGAGGAACAAACTGAAATTTAAAATATTGGTGGGTTAATGAGAGACGTAAAAGTGTCTTATTAATGAATGACTCAATAGTTTGAATCTGTTCGTGAATCGACCTGATTCGGTTCTCAATTAGAGGGGAAAATTATCAGTGAATAACTTTTTCCCCACACTATCGAATGACTTAAGAAGTGCGCATGAGTCATGTGAGCTATTTTTATGATACTTTTATTGACATTTATTTCGATGCTTGAAAGCTTTAGTCCCCATATCTTGGAAAAAATACCAGTATATTCTTTGAAATTTCTCCTTTTGAGTTCCACGAGTTTGGAATGATAAAAGGTTGATTAAATGATGACAGACCTTTTCTCTGTGAATCATTTCTTTAACAGCTCTAGAATAAAAATCTAACTTGTCTTTCTCTGTAGATGAATATAAGAATAAGGGAGTGGAGGAGGTGAAATATATGCGTGGAGAAGAGGACAGAGTAAACGCACGCAACCAGGAGAACCTGGTGAGATACAAAACATGTTTTCTCTCACACACACACACCTGGCAAATCATTCCTGTGCATTGGTATCCTTTCACATTGACTCTCTATTTGCAAAGACACTGCTTGAGGCACAAATGACTGTTTTTTTTTTTTTTTTTTGCTCGTACAATGAAGTGAAACTAAGCGTATGCAGCACACACGTGTGTCGACATGTTTGGAATGTGGGTGAGGGAAATTCTGACACAATTTTCCTCTTTGTCATAGACACTCACATTACCAGACAAAAATTTATATTTTTGAGTTCTTACATGCAACGTTTCCTATACTCACACTTATTCAAACATTGGTAGTGTTTTATTTTACAGCCCTGTTCCCTGTTTGTGTTACAATAACTTGGTAATAACTAGGTAACCCTGAACTTACCCCTAAACCTAACCTTAACCCATACAGTTACCTAATATTACCCAGTACTTTCTACTTTCAGTGCACGTACTGTAAAATACTGTAGTTACAACCCAAATATTCTTAAACATCTGAACTGATTCTTTGCCTAACAAGGATACGCTGTCAACCTTAATTATATTAATAATTATCATAGTAATAATAAAAAACAATATTATTGTTAATAAAACCATAATAAAATGTAGTATTATAGGAATACTAATTTATTTTACAGATTGTTTTCTAATGTAAAACTCTATACACTCGCATATTTCCCCCCACTTAATAAATAATAATGTCAAGGTTTCTTGTATACGACAGCGACTACTTTCTGCCTTTTCTCTGACATTTAGATTTAAACCATGTGTTTAGGGACTTTACTTTCAAGGCTTTATGTAAATGACCTCTGTTAACCTTTTCACCTCTTAAATGAGTATTGTGTCATTGCCAAGTTGTTAAATACTGGCATTGATATGCAAATGTGGGTCATCATATGTTAATGTTAAATGTAAATGTGCTCACTTGGGGGGTAAAATAAATCATGACTTTTCTCAACATATTTGAAATGTAAAAATCCACAAATTCTCACATGTACAGGTCAAAAGTGATCATACTTCTATTTATATTTGTGTCTTTTTATATTGTGTAATATACCAAAACAAAGAAATAAAACTCGCAATGTGACCTGATTTCGGATCATAATAAAATGGTTGTCATAAATCTATCCTTAATGCTTATAGTTTAAATGTATAACCTAGAAAAGAAGTTAAGAATTATAGTTTTTTTGCATCTTAGTTTCCACAAATGGTCTCGTTGTATTGTGAACAAGGATGGTTACATAGTAGTGGTGTAACAATACTGTTTTTGGTGAAAATACTTTTGAAATACTTGAAAACAAGTTTTAGTATGAAAATACTTTTAACATAAGACATGACATTATCTTGTGGATCCACAAATATTCCCCCATTGCATTATTATACATTATATACAACAGTATATATAGTAGTACTGACACTAGTATACAGACCACGATGCATATTGTTGCATTTTTGTATTGCGATATATTTGTGACACGATACATATTACACAAAAGGATTTTATTTCAAATAGAACGAATCCTATTTTTCATGATATGTCGCCTTTAAACTGGCCAGCTTAATGAAGCTGTAGAGGCAGAGCAGGTGTTCTGATAAGGGGGGTTAGAGGAGAATGGAGACGCAGCCCTCTTCCTCGCTGTCTCTCAGCAGGCCAGCATTCTCATTAGCAGTGGCCAGAGTAAGGTCACTCCCAGGGCCTCTCTATCATGCTGTGTTCCAGACAGAGAAGCTGGTTCTGGCTCGCGTCCAGCAGCCGCACAGGAGGGCCACCGGAGACAGTCGGCAGAGGCTGAATTTGGCTTTGTTGTGAGTAGTAGTAAGTGAAAACGTGTTCTTTTCTGGGTGTGTTTGCAGGAGAAGACCTCGGCTCTGCACAGGACCAAACAGCACAAAGAGGTGCCTGGGCCCAGCGCCAACAAAACTAAGTGAGTGGGTTTATACATGTCGTGCCGTTTACGTTTGTTTCTGTTTGCTTTGTTTGTGTGGGTGTGGGCATTAGAGTTCTTGCTCTGTTGAAAACGTGCCAAAAGTCTGTAAATTGTGTGTGGTTTGTTTTGCTTTGTGGCCTGTCTTATCCCCTCTGGATCTCATTTGCATGTTCTAGTAGAGCATAATGTGCCATATGTTTCACAACTTATTGTTTGTAAACATAATGTGTTTATTGCCGTCGGATGTACGATTTAAAAAAGTGCTTTATTGGCATAATTATTTCTCGTGAAATTGGATTTCCAAAGGATCTGTAACAATAACAAAATTGTGATGTAATGTGATAAAGTGTAAATGAAAATAGGCAAACACTTTACAATTGCTTTCTTTGTGAAATGTCATTTAAAGGTGCAGCACGTGATTTCTGAGAAACGCTGTTGATATACTCTTCATTGCTCTGCCCCTAAAATGCATGAACACTCAACGCAAGAGTGGATTTATCCTTACCATATCTGAAGCTAAGCAAAATAATGCTTGGCTTCACTTTTAAAGGTTGTGTAGCTGTTGTATAGTAAGTATAGTAGAGAATAATAACAGGACAGCTACTATATCTCTCTATAAGTAATATACTGTAAGTACTTACAGTGTGTGTGTGTGTGTGTGTGTGTATGAAGAGTTCAGATGCAAAAGCCTCTAAATGCCATTTGAAATTTTCTTCTAAAATGACCATTTTTATCAAATCTTTATTGCCATTTAAGTGAAATTACTGAACTTAAATATACAAGCTTGATAAAAATGATAATTTTAGAAGAAAATTTCATATGGCACTTAGAGGCTTTTGCATCTGAACTCTTCAAATATTATCTAATGATGATTTTACAATAAGACCACCATAAAAAATTTAAC
>JAOTRC010000007.1:9612038-9627108 GCA_027497675.1 Cyprinella lutrensis | reverse complement strand
ATAAGTCTTGCTTCAAATCTCCCTCTCTTTCTCACTCTCTCTCTCCTCCACCATCATGAGTGGACATGCTGATTGGCTACAAGTGTTTTGTGATGCTCGGTCTGATCCACTTTCAACAGGTTTTCTCTGAAATCGCTTACTGCACCTTTAAAGGAATAGTTCAACCATAGATGAACATTTTTACATTTATTCAGCCTCATGCAGTTTCAGACTGGGGTGTCGCAATACACCTGTATTTATGATAGCCATGATTTTCTCAGTTTAATGTTTTTTTATATGACCGTGCTGCACATTTTGCACTCAAAGTGATTCCTAGGCATCACTGCGTACTTCAGCCCAGCAAACCATAACCAGTCAGGAAAAAAAAGAAATATTTACAATAAAATTAGGGATGAATTTGATGGATAGCATTATTCATTTATTTGTGATTTTTGGAACTAAACTGCCCAGTCCTCATTTCCATGTGTTTGTATGGAAAACTTCAAATGAAAATATCTTTCTTTATTAAAAATTGAACTTTATATAGTGTTTAAATGAGCAGTAGTTAAAATCTAAGTTTCAATGTTAAAAATTATATCTCTTCAAGTGTAAATTAATTTGATCGGTTAATCGTTATTTTATTTGTTTGTGACTTTAATTTCCACCGGGCTTTGATGGTTATTACGAACGCATTACACAGAAAACTAATACATGCGGTGTTCACAATGTCTAGATGGAAATAAATTGTGTTTAGAGCATGTTCATTAAGAACAAACAGTTCATTATTGTTTTATGTGCGTGTCGATGGAGTAATGGTCAGTTAATGTGCTGTGTGTGTGCGCGCGCGTATATGTGTGTGTGTAGAGCCAAGGGTTTATGGTCCCCGCTGTAATGCGTCTATAAAAATGATTCCTGCCCAGCCACTCTGGATCCTACAGTAGCTTGAGTGTGTGTGTGTGTGTGTGTGAGAGAGAGAGAGTGTGAGTTTGTGTTCTTTATGCTTGTTGTAATGGAAAATTAGAGTGTATTTGTTGCTTCCCTCCTTCTACCCCCACTAACTTCCTCTCTCTCTCTCTCTCTTTCTCTCTCTCTCTCTCTCTCTCTCTCTCTCTCTCTCTCTCTCTCTCTCTCTCTCTCAGCATACATACATCAGAGAGCCAGCAGGAGTTCTTCAAAATGCTGGATGAGAAGATTGAGAAGGTGAGGGTGGGAGGAAAAACGAGGCACAGAATTAAAGGAGGAAGCAGATGGATTGGAGATATTAAAGGGACAGTGTACATGAAACCGTTCTTCTATGGACTGCTCGTTTATCTAGATTGTGACATTTCGCCATATTCATTGCCTGTCTGGTACTTCCTGTAGACCTCTGGAGATAAAATTATATATTTATCGCTCTGCCTTTTTCCATTACTTCCTCCTGTCTTGAGGCCTGAGATCAATTGGTCTGAAATGGATTAAATCACAATATTTTAGATTTGAAACAAGGTTACATAAAGGCTGTAGGGCCTTGTTTACACTACAAAAATCGAAATATCTACATTGAAATGCATTTTTAAAAGTCTAATTTTAAACACTTCAAACTACATATAGATGTGGTTTGGATCATGTCTGTAAAAAGAGCAAGTAACATTTGCGTATACTGTGTATATATGTGTGTGTGTGTGTGTGTGAGGTCTGGTTAGGTGTTAAATTAACACCTCAACAATAAAAAAAAAAACATTTTATAAGGCTAATTAATCAGCTAAGGCTGTCTCAACAAAGCCTAAGCTGATTAATTAGCCTTATGAAATGTATTTTTATTATTGAGATGTTAATTTAACACCTAACCAGACAAGACAGGATTCAAGCAATAAACAATTCGACTTTTCATATTAACAATGGAAATGCAATCACATTCAGCCAATTAGAACAATGTGCGAACATAGACTTCATCCAATGCACTGTGCTGCTTAAAACATAGACGCTAATATTTTTATGATATTTATGGAACTTTATCAATTTGCACTACAATATCCAATGATTTCACAATCAGTCTGTCTTTGTCCCTGTTTGATAAAAATGAATTGTTGCTCATCGCACTTTCTGCTAGTTGGTAAAACTCGAATTCACTGATAGAGTTTTTTTAGTTTAGGTTATTTTCTTTATCTGTCTCTCACTCTCTCTCCATATTTTCCAGGGGCGGGACTACAGCTCCGAGGAGGAAGACGATGTGACATAGCAGAGAGGTGCCAGATCTTGCCAGAGATGGAAATGGAGAGAGAGTGTGAACTCATAAATCAGTGTTTCCTATGTCTGTAACACTGTCGATCTGAGAGCGAATGTGCGTGCGAGTGCGTGAGAGAGTGTGCTTGTGAGAGCGAAAGAACGCAGGACTTTTCCTCATAGGCTGTTTGCACCCTTGACCTCTTCTCCTCTCTTGGGGTTGCCTTGCTTCGAGATCTAGATGGTTTTGGGTGAAGAAAGAACAGCTTGACTGATGTATTATCAACATAGACTCACTCTGATGTGAAATGAGGACCCCCCTCCCCATCCTCTCCGCTCTTGTCCTCCTACGGCCAGCATTGAAATAGCCCCTTCCTCCGCCCGGCTGTGACGGAGCCATCTGAGAAAGAGAGATTATGTCAGGGAAAGCGAGATGCTCCTCCCAGTCCTTGTTTTAAGTGGCAAGCAAGAGGAAAAAAACGGACATATGGAGAAACGGGAAGAGCGCTCACAAACATCCTCTGGAGATAGTGGGGAGTGAATGTAAAGATGGAGTATTGCAGGGTTTTTTGGGGGGTGAGGGTTTGAACGAGAGATATTTTATTAAGAGCGACTATATGTCTGATTATTTCGATATTTTGATAAGAGCGATGTGGCAAGTTTAGAACATTTGGTTTGGACTCCTGCTTTTTGAAGGACTTTTTTTAATTTGTGGACTGTTCCCTAATGTTTATTTTTAATTTTTTACTGCATAGATAAAACCTCCTCAAGCGTGTGCTATAAAGGTCAGGGCTGTGCAGTGACCCCATAACACACTCGCGCACACGCACACACACACATACATAGAGAAAGACTTAAAGCTAAAATAATCACCACACCCTCTTTCCACATACAAGTTCTCACTTTCAATTTGTATATCCTGCTATTATTTGTAAAATTCTCACAAAAGGGATGGAAATAGTCTCACTAGTTACCAGCAGTCACCCTCACACATATCCAAATATATCCATTACAGCCACCCATAAACGGGCAGCATTTAACTTAAAGATCGGAATCGACTTTTTATGCTGTCCAATGAAAGAACTGGGGTTGTCTTTTTGTGTGTGTGTTTGGAGGCCCGTGCTTGTGTTAATCTGTGTCAGAGAGCCAGGTCTAACCGTGTTAATCGATGTCAAACGGATGAAATGTTTGTCGTTGACCTGTGTATGTTTAGCTACAGTGTTAACCTCTGTTCCTCGCCCTGCCTTTCTCACTTAATAGTATTTATTTAGTCGTGTTGGCTAAAATGCATCTGGTTGTCAGCCTGTACATTTACAATTCATGGAGACCACCAAACCAGTATGAGGTGGGGTGGGGTCACTTTAAGTACACAGCGTTGGCCAAGCATCTGTCATTATAATTACTGGGTTGAATCCTTTTTTATGTTAAATGTTTTCTTTTTCTATTAAAATATAAGACACAGGAGCTATGGTTTCTGTTTGTGTGCTGTCTCACCGATTAATTGGTTGGTTGGTGTGTGTGTGTGTGTGTGTGTGTGTGTGTGTGTAGGTACGTACGTATGTACTGCTTTGCTGACATCATTAATCCATTCTAGCGTCATATTTCCTGTTGGTGGTCTGACTCATAACGTTAAAAATACTTATTGGTTGCAGGGATTGAATTTCAAATTAAAAAATGTGCAGATTGCATTTCCACCATGAGTTCAAGTAGTACACTTTACAAAAATGTTACTATAAAATTGCTGTCCAACGGTGAATCCTCAAACAAGACATTTGGGGCTGTTGACGAACCAACTCAAGCGTTTGTGCGTTTTGTTTTCATTCACTTGTTGTATTTTGTCTCCACCTGGAGGTTGAAGAGGGGAGCTACATTAGAAATGTCTAGTCAGTTGTAAACCTTTTTATTTTAATTGATTGAGCATCATGATTTTATTTATTTATTTATTTATTTATTTATTTTTGTCATAGTGACTATTTTAGATGCTGTGATTGGTCACTATTTCATTAAATGTTTTTTTCAGTCCTTTACTAGTACTTTTCAGTGCTACTGTACAGAATTATTTATTAAATTGTGACTAATTCATTAATTGCACACAAATATCCCCCCTCTCTCCATATTATGTAATGAAAACATGCGCAATATTTTAGAATGCAATATTTCAGTTTATTCTTAGATTATAATTTTTTTATTATTTATTTATTTATTTTTTTTACATTTTATATCACTGGACTTCAGGGCATTGCAATATTCTTAGGAACAGGATCCCAAAAAGTGGTAAAGATTGTAAATTACAGCCAATAATTGGTGAACAAGGCTTATAAATTATGTGTTTGTGTGCAAATATATATATATATATATATACACACACACACATTGTAATTTACCATCTTTTTCACTTTATAAAGATTAAACCATCTTTAATCTTTATAAATATATATATATATAATGTGTCTGTGTGTTTATCGTCAAAGGATAGTTTGTACTGTACTGTATTTTGTACAGTATAAAAAATAATACATTCTGCCTTCAAATCTGTTTGATAAAAACTTGAGTGTAAACATTATTGTCCTTATTGATATTTTTTTATATCTATATTTTTAACATTGTCACACGATACATGCATGTCATGACCTGTGGTTATTTCATCTCGGCCTTCTAGTACAGCTCTAACAGTATCTTCAGAGAAGAGGAAAACCATACGGTCAGGAATATGGGCAAAGAATATTCTTTCCACTGCGAGGTAAAACCCAATAAATCCCTTCTCATGTGAATGCTGCCTCATTAGAGAACAACATGTTCTGGAAGTTTGGCTGTAGTCTCTCTCTCACGTGGTGTGCTGGTGTGACAATGTGAGTTTTACCAGGCTAAGCTAGTACTGGTGGTATGTTCTCTAGAGGACAGTGGTGAGGGGAATTGAACACAGAGGGCTTCACGATGGGTGGTTTTTAAAGTGGATCTGATTGATAATTTTGTATGGTTTTAATGTGTGAGAATTTGTATGTGTGTGACTGAGCTCCATCTGGTGTGGAGAAGTGGAAGAAAGGAAGATATGAGATTGAGAGAGTTGGGTTTAGCCCTGTGAGAGCTCTGGCTTGGTTGTCATTTTACATTGCCAACATGAGCTCACAGCAATTACATCTAACTCAATCCAGCAGGCCTCTGTTATACCCTCATTCCCCTTTTCAGTTTTCCCTATCCTCATTCTGCACATAAATCTCTCTCTTTTCCATTCCCATCCCCTCTTCTCCCTCTTCTCCTCCATTATACACTTTCTACATGTCTAATTTTGCTTTTAACTGTAGCCCTTTATAAATGGGATCCATTACTGTCCTAATTATACACTCTTAGCCATTCACTCATCTTTTTAAACAAAACATTCCCACCAGAACTTCAGTTATCCTCTTCAAAAACTCACTTTCGACACTGAATTCAATTTACTGAGCTGTCACCACTGACAGCACAACCACTTTTCTTGAAATATGAAGTAACATTTGCTAGTGCTGGCCTATGCATAATAGGCCTACACCAGCGGTGTGATACAAACTTCTCATGTATTTCTGGTGGAGGAAAATATTGCGGTAACTGTCAGAATAACTAATTTGATGTGAGTATTTGTTCCAGACATGGATGTAGCAGACAGAGACCAGGTTTGCACCAGCCAGAGCTCTGAGCCAACAGTCTGCTGCTTTGTGCTCAGACTTTTTCTGTCAGCCAAATCAAAACGTAGGCTAGGCAACATTTTTTTAATCACTTTTCTTATAATGTCAAATATGTTTTTTTAAGGAGAACCTGTAGTTTTATAGATCTTTAATATACATTTCCTTTTATTGACCATACGTGAAATAGTCTTGATTTTTAGCTTTCATTGCCTGCAACTGCGCCTTTTTTCAGAGTAGCCTATGTTTCATATAACGTATGTTCACTATTAATCAGTTTCTGTTGCTAAATCCAGATGCTTAAACTGAATTTAGGTGGCAAACCGCAAAAACATTTTCTAAATGCTAACGGGCATTAAAACCACGATTAAAACATAACATTTTGACTCGCTCATTGTATACTTTTTTTCTTTCACTTTTAAACACTAGGGGTCGCCATAACATTACATGTAGGCTAAACGTTTTAAACAGCGCAACGAAGTGCCATAAGTGAAGTCAAATGTCTCTCGAGAAAAGAAAAAATCCCTTCTTCAGGTCGACTACTTTTAAAAGATTTCTGTCAAAAACTAAATAAGAATAGCCTATAGGCTACACAATTGTAATCGTGTTTCACGCCCAAATTCCATATTTGATAGGCTACAGTTATAGCTACAAACAATAGCAACAATTTACTGCTTGCTATTCGCCAAAAGGGAGCAGGTGTCAGCTGGAACGTTAGTGAATTCGATCATGTTCTCGTGAACTCTCAGAAGTGTTGGGAATCACGACGAGACGCGAATGGAATGATACCGAACAGACAATATAAAGCCATCTGGACAACAGCGTTTCAAAATCCCAAATAATAAATAAACAATTATATATCCTTTAATTTTTCAACTTTACCCTGGTGAAAAAAAATGCTAACTATACTTGCAGCCTACTAATTATCAGTAGAATACTTCAAGTGTGTTATTAGGCTGATTAACATGAAGTGTGCTATTTTGAAACAAGTTAAATTGTAGTTAAGCATATTTCAAGTCTATTTAGTGTTCTAAATTAGATAAACTTCAAGTACTTACCTATATAATAGCCTAGCCTGGTATACCTGTAGGGACTAATTACATGATTGATTCGATTATTAAAGTGTAGCCTATAGCCTATGCCTACTTTATGTTACATTACAATCCATTACGAAGTAGGCTGATTAATACCTTTGGCTTTCTCCAAATATCACAACTTGCATACTTTGTCTTTAATAACAAATGTATATTATTAGACAAATAAAACTTGGCTATACTTTGTTCAAAATACTATAATGTATTTTAGTATAGCCTACTTTCAATACAATGATCATCTATAGTACCTACACAGTTAAAATATACCTAAAATATATATTTTTAATAAAGTGCAAATAAATACAATTAAAAAAATAAACAGAATTTTCACTTCAAGTATATTTTTCTAAAATATATTTTAGATATACTAAAGTAGGCTACATATTATTTTAAAGTTTGTTAAAAGTTATTGTGAAAATAGGTAAAAACATGATGCTGTTTATAGAAACATGAAAACATGAACAAGGTAAAAACATGATGCTATTCTTAATAAATTTAAAGTAAAATTGTTGTACTTTTTCACTAGGGTATTATAATAGGCCTAACTGCGTAGGCCATATTGCATAGGCTCTATGAGTTGGGTTGTGTGGTAGAAAATATTAACCTGAGAATCAAAGAAAGTTTAATATAGTGAAACAAACGTGTGTGTGTGTGCGTGCGTGCGTGCGTGCGTGCGTGCGTGCGTGCGTGCGTGTGTGTGTGTGTATGTGTGTGTGTTTGTTTGTCTGTCTGTCTGACTAACTTCATATTTCATCCTTTAAGCTCCTCACTGATCTGTCCTGGTGATGGTGAAGAGGAGGCAACTTTCTTGAAGGTGACCACTCTAAACCTCTCCACCTCTCTCTACTCCTCCTTACCCACCCTCTCTCTGTCTTCCAGCCTCTCATTTACTCGCATACAGTGCACCCCGCTCAGGTTGTAACAGCTGTGTCCATCAGGCAGAGATGACAGCTGAGGGATTCGTGATTGTAGCTGTGATCTGCGCTCTGATGGCGCAAAACTGCCGGGGAGAACTTATGGCTCACGTGCAGGACCTTAATCCCGTGCCCGAATCCTCCCTGCTTAAACCTAAAGTCATGATCGCGATTTTGGCTCGGAACTCGGCGCACAGCCTGCCGTACTACTTGGGCTGCATCGACCGCCTGGACTACCCGAAGGACCGGATTGCGATATGGTGAGAATTTGTTGTGGAGTGCTGCACTGTTTAGGACGGGTAATGTGTGTGTGAGAGAGAGAGATGAGATGGTTTGCTTTTGCAGCAAGTGTGGTGAAAACTGAGAAGGTCTTGTACATAGTGGAGTTATTGTGGAGCGGAGCGCGCGCATGCAGGTAAGGTTAATGAAAACCCTCTGGCAGGCAGATAGAGGAACAGAGACGCCGCTGTCTGCGTGAAGCAGACCTGTTAAAGCGGTTTACTACACTGTCACGCGTGTAAGCAAGGGTTTAATTACATGTTAAATGAAGATGAAAGACCGTTGCTGATTAAGCAACATGCCCGGTTCTCTTTATAGCCTATTAGAGTGCATTTTCTTTTTAAAGTAGCCTACGAGAATTTCTGTCAGCATCATTTTGGGGCGCAATTTGACCTGGGAGGCACACCTACTATAGTCCTACGTGAACCTTCTATCCTTTTGCGACATAATATTGGTAATATGCTAATAATCAATCAATAAAATCTGAAAAGTAATGGCAGTATCCTAGCTACTTCTGTTTTGTGTGATTGCAACTTCTGTTCACTCCTGTGAACTTCAATTGAGCTTCAATTTTGTAAAAAGTTGTAAAAGCTGATAATGCCATGATCCAATATGAGATATCCCTATTTTTTGATGTAGATCAGTGCTTGTTCAAAAGTGAATGCAGATTCATGCAAGCTTGCAAAAAATCGATGTCACCAGAGAGAAACCTGTCGTTTTCACCGTAATTAACATTATTAAATATTAATGATAATAAAAAACATGAATAAATTGTTCACAGTAAGATGCATGCATTTAGAAAATAAATAAGGAGAATTTTCATTTCATGACAACCTAAAATGAATTAGCTGGTTTTGGATTATATTTCTTGCACCATCAGGAAGACCTTTAGAAGTTTACTGAACAAACGGAGCAGTCAAATGACAGGCTAAAAGTCTCACTGCTTTGCGAAAGAATGCTGGGAATTAGGGGGAAGAAAGGATGGATGGAGAGAGAGAGGTAGAGAGAGGAAAGCGCAGGGGAGGGGCACTGTTGAAAATTACACAGGGGCACAACAAGTGGCCTAACAATCCACATTCCATTCCTATTGACCATGTGCAGAGGTCACCCACTATGACACCACTTTCTCGTCTCTGATTTGTTATGGAAGTACCTCAGATTGGATCAGAGAAGGTATAAGGTGAAGATGACGTGTTTACACTAGAATTTGCATTAACTCAGGCTAGCCTGAAAAATTCTTTTATATAGCATGATTTGAACAGAATAAGTGACATTTAAGATAGTATTTTATTGCTGAAATTGCTGTAATCCTGACTAATGTTTTGAAAACTTTCTGTCTTTTTCTGTTCAAGTAAATGTATGCAGGATTTCTCCAATCTATTTGTTCACTTAAACCCCACCCCTTTATTACAAGCTCACATTGAGATCTGCCTCCATCCAATCAACAACCAATTAATAGATCCAAATCCCCACCTTTCAATTTTTTCTTTTTGAAGAATCAGATCTGTTTCAGAAAGAAAAGATCTGTCACTACTTCTGTTCCATCACAAATTTAAAGGGACCTTGGTTACAGTGAGAGTTTCTGCAATTGACTGCTTTAGCATGAGCAAAGCTACTGGAACGCTGAGGAGAATTGTGAACGCTAACATGGGAGACCCAGAGGGCAGTCTCATCTAACACTGTCCTGATTAAGGACTCTGACAGTCTTAAGTAATACAGAGGGAAGTTTTAAAGAGTGTGAATCCAGCATCATGTCCCTAGAGGCACAGTCCTGTAATTAGTGAAACGGTGTTCAAGCTAATGCTGCTAACACAGCTTTTGACCTCAGTTAGACATGACTGATCAAATTAAACACAGACTTGTTTATGAGAGCTGACTGTTCTTTTGTGCCTGTCTAGTCTTATCGACATGATATGATTGTCTTGACAACTATGCAAGAAGTTTCCCTTTAGACTCAGGTGTTCGTTCCAGCAGTTTTATGATGCTGTTGTTGAGGAATGCTGGACATTTTGTTAAATGAACAAAGCATGGTGAACAAAACAAAGCAGTTGAGAAAAGGATCGAGATATGTTGGGTACTGAGCTGATGGAAATTCTGTAAATGATCATGTTTATTTCATTACAGCTGTGTGTGTTTGGTTTTTTAGGTTTGCATGAGCGTTGCTGTAATCAAAACCCTGGCATAGTATCAGTTCAGTGGGGTCTAAAGCCTAACTTGAACTTTTCTGCTGCTCTCCTTCAGTATTGTTCTTTTCAACATGTCCAGAACCAGGTTCCACTCTTTCCAACAATAGTTGTTTCCATTTAGTTGTCCATCCCATACATTCAAACCTCAGAAGTCCTCAACCAGGAGTTCAAGAGTAGAGGAACATTAGTGCACAAAAGTCCAGACGGCTGGACGATTGCTGGCTTTAGTCATGGGTGTCTAGAGTAGAGCTGGAGAAGGAGTTTATTGGTGTGCAGAGGGTTGAGTTATAGGGCAGGTGACCAAACAATCTGTGTAATGCTGTTATGTAAAAATGTAGGTTAATGGTTAAAAAAGCCATGTAATATCATAAGAGACTGTGTCCGGACTGAAAAAAATAGTAATTTAACTTAGTTGGAAAGCCCATGGTCGCATCATTTTCATTGTTTCACTTTCTTGCAACTCTGGAGTGATTAGTTACATGATTCCGTTGATTTACTCAAAATGTTGTGTAGTCCAATGCAGCTGCTATTGAAATATCTGGGAATGCTTATGCATAGCTCTCTCCAGACATTATGACGTAGGCTTCCTTGGGTCTGACAATCTAAGAGGCTTTTGTCACTGTCTCAGTTGTTTTATTTGTCCCAAATGGCACACTTACCTTAAGAAATGAGGATAAAATACAGGCATGTGTGAAGCAAGCAGCTCTGCAGGGACATATATTAGTGAATAGCGAGGTATTTCGTGAGGTTTGTCTTGCTGTCGGCTGGATTCATCATTCTGGGAGACCGCTGGGATTACTAACAAGGTCTACACAGCAAGTTATCAAACTGTATGTCGTGTTTCAGTCTTTTTCTTTCACACCTCAATTTTTCACTATCTCTCTTGCTCTTGTTCTCTGCGTAAACACTTCAGGATATGTGTATACACTGATATGACAGTGTATATTCTCAGGACGTTGGAGGGAGAGTCTCTTGAAGTCAGTGTGAATGTTTGATAAACTCTGTCAGTGCGTCAGGTGTGACTGTGGGAATATCTCCTGCTCTAGTCTATGATCCTTCTGTAATTTATGTGCTTGAGCAAAAAAATTTTGTCTTTACCGATGTGTGCTTGTTTTTTGTGATTTTCTTCTAAAAGATTTACAACTAATTTGACTCTGTTGCTTTTATCAGATCTATAACTCCAAATCAGATTTATAAGTGAACAATGAGTCATTGAAAAGCTCATACAAATATCTGCTACAATCTCTGAGGCTATAGTTTGCAGCTGTATCAAATTAAATATATTGGTACTTTTAATGTGGATGTCATTATGTACTTGTAAAAAATTTGTTTTGTTAAATGTCATGAAGCTGGTTCTTGGCATAAATTGCTGTTTTCAGCAGGGATGAACTGTCATCATACTCTATAGTTGTGTTTGTGTGTGACATGGCAGAGCTGTGTTGACAGAGGATGGCTGGAGGAATTTGAGTACAGCAGAGGTTTCACGAGACCTTTCGCCCCCTCCTCAATCTATAGAGCCAGTGAGCCACGTCAGCCCATGCATGGGGACAGAGCCACTGGAAAGCAAACACACACATGCACATGTTGGGCATTTGTGTATTATCAGAATTTTCATAGATGTTATAATTTTATACTACAAACTTTACATTCTGTTTTCTGTCCCCTAACCCTAAACCTACCCCTTACGAAAACATTCCACATTTTTACAAAAAAACAAAAAACAAAACATAATATAGTATTATTTATAAGCTGTTTTCCACAGCCATCTTCCATATATATATATATATATATATATATACACATAACACACATAAATACATATATCTGTGTTTTAATTAATGGACATTTTCATTGAAATTTGCAAAGCAGCAAACTTTGTCAAATTTTTATAGTAACTTCAGGGATACAGTAGTTCACCTACTGTAAAAATTATAATCATTTACTTTTCTCTTGTTGTTCCAAAACAGTATACATTTTTTTAACTGTTGAGCTTTTTAAAAGTTTATAGGTTTTTAAAAGGTTAAAGCAAAATTTCTGTTCACTAAAAGTCAGTGGTCCTTCTTGGACCCTATTTGCTCGTATTTTATAGACAAAAACATTTCTTCAAAATATATTGTGTTTTGCAGAAGAGAATAAGTCCTACAGTTTTGGAACGACATGAGGGTGAGTAAATAATGAATTAAAACATTTTGCATGAAACATCCCTTAAAATTACGAGTGTGGTGGGTGGCATCACCACAGGTGATGTTACGAATCATCAGAGCATCTAAAAGAAAATCAGCACTGATATAGAAAAGATACTTATGTATTTTCAAGACTGTTCTCTGTCATTATTTACACACATAACACATTTACACACATCGGCCTTGTAGGAACTGTGTTGTCTGTGCACATTTAGATAGTAGAATATATTCCAATATCTTTTTTTTCTGTGTGATTTATCCAATTCAGGATTTTTGTTTAATGTAATGTAATCTTTTTTTTCTGTTTATCTGTGATGGCTGCACTGTGCAGGTGGAAAAAGCATAAGATGGACATGTATGGAGGTGAGTAGCATTTGGTGTCCAGATGCTGTCATAAGGTCATATGGAGGAGAAACAGAGAGAGAAAAAGAGAGAGTGAGCCTTGAGCAGTCAGATAATGAGCTGGAGACTTACAATAAACTTCAAAAAGGTTTTTATAAGCAAAGTCCTGCTTCCTCCAAGCACAGCAGGAGCGCATACATACATACAAATCTATATCCTGCTACACACACATGCAGCCCTAAACACTTTTCATCACCTTTATCATGAGGTCCACTTAAGTGAAATAACTTTCAGTAGTAAAATTTGTTTAACAGTGAAATATCAGATTACTTGCTGCTTAGACTGAGGATGTATGTCCTAAATCAGAATATATATCAATACACAGGGGGAAAGTGTCTAAATATTTGCACCTGGACCATATTCACAAAAATGAAGTGATTTAACGTGGTCAGTGTCAGATGTCTGTTGTGGCCCTTGGGTGTGGAAATTTGTTAGAGATCGAAAGGTGAGGAGAATGTGTCTACCCGGATATATAACTGACTGAACCTTCAGAAACCAGAAGTCTGAGTCATTCATAGGCTGACTGGTTCCAATTCTTCAGGCTGTTTGCTTGTCCGGTCATGAATATGAATGTTGACTCCTGCAGACACAGGCTCAAAGACTTCAAACAGGCAGAAATTCACTGACTTCAAAATTGGCTTGATTTTTCATTACACATTGTTCTTTTGATTTTGAGAAATATGATCCAGACATTTTCTTCATACAGACATAATGTAATCATAGTAATATAGCATAAAGTCATGCAGAAATCATAAATCTCCATACCCACCAGAGATTGTTGCACACTTTGTCATGGATCAGCATAACCCAAAATGCAGTTTGGGTCTCTCCCCTGGAGGGTTGGAGAGCATGTGGAATCATTAACCATTAGAGAGTAATTTACAGAGATGCAGCGTGCCCAATTATTCCACATGTTTATATTGGTTGCAGCAGAGTGATGAAACCAAAATTATATAAGCCTAATATAAATACTAGAATGAACAGAGAACTGATAAACATAAGAATGAGAATTGCATGCAAAGAAAAGCTAACACATGTGTATTCATCCTCATATAATAACATGCAGATGCATTGCTTTTTTACAGATGTTCGGGAAAAATTGCAGCTCGAAGGGCTGTTTTCCTTTTAAAACAACTGTGGCACACTTACATTCGCTGAAGTCATCAGAAAAGCAGTGCGTGTCTGAAACCAGTGATCTTTTTGACATGGCATTACCTGTCATTACCTGTTTCAGGTGTTTCGAACCAGTGATAAAGAACCAGACTGCTTATCAAGCTCAGTGCTGTCTGTTCCCTCTGCTGTCATACACTCATAAAAACCTTGGACACCCGTAAAGCATACTTAAAACATATATAGAACAACTTGGCCTGTATTTTTGGTTTTCCTTGTCAGGATATGTTGTTAAGAGCGGGATTGTATTGAATGAGTTATTGTCTATGTTTGTGTGGGTGACAAAATAGCAGTCATGGTGCTTGTATGCACATACTGTTATCTGTTTTTGGGTGGTGTATGTGAATTTGCGGGTTTACACTAGTATTATTCACTGCAGATGTTCATGGCAGACAGGTGTAGATTTGGGAGGCGGCTGTGTAAAAATATATGTACAGGGACTGCTAGTAAAAACCAGTGTTGTATATGAAACTGTGTCAATCACCAGTTGGCTGGTAGCATTTTTTTTATTTCTAACAATGCAATATTGTGAGAACATGAACGTGAACGACACTCTGGACAGCTGACGGGATGGCACTGAATCGTCACAAGCGTTTAAGCCTTGCCAATTGAATTATTTAAACGTAAGAAGATGCGAAAGGGAACTCAATTCGTTACTCGCAGTGTGCGATACTGAATTGAGCAAATAAAACAAAATCAAACAAACAAATGAAACAAAATTGTCTAAATGCCCATCCTGGTGGGTATCCTAGTAAACAGTCAGTTGTCATTAGTGAATGTAAACAGTGGAGAAAGAAAATGGATTAACTCTTAAAGTGACAGCAGCCTAATTTTCCTGTTGCTGTCTGTTTTTAATGTTAATTAAACAACAAAAGACAAAGATTTTTTTTTTTTCAGCTTTTGTAACTTCAATTAGGATTAATCTGTTTTATTGCTGGGAAAAATCTATGGTCGGTAAATTTTCCATTGGCAGGTGTGGCAAAAAGTTTTAGTCCCTTATATATA
>JAOTRC010000007.1:9581709-9593958 GCA_027497675.1 Cyprinella lutrensis | reverse complement strand
ACTTGTATATTTAAGTTCAGTAATTTCACTTAAATGACAATTAATAGGTAATTTTCATTGCCATTAAAGTGAAATTACTGAACTTAAATATACAAGTTTGATAAAAATGGTCATTTTAGAAGAAACTTTCAAATGGCATTTAGAGGCTTTTGCATCTGAACTCTTCATATCCTCACAAACAAAGCCACTGTTACTAATGTTTTTACTATGAGAGGCATGAAGGAAGTACTTGATTTTTTTGTCTGTTGTTGTCACTACTTGCCATCGAGACCACCGCGAGTTGAATAGAATTGTTTGAATCATAAAAAGCTATGCTATTATTTAAGACACTTCAAACACTAGGCCTGTATACTATAGCTTTTTTGCCTATTTTATCCTGAAAAATGTGCTTGCTTATGCAGATTATTTATTGACTTTCTGGGGATTCAGAAAAATAATTTATTTCTAGGCAAATTTACAAAAAACACCAGTAATTTGCACTTTCACACAGATGTTTTTTTTAATTCAAATAATATAAAAAAGAACAATAACAAAAACCAGGCTAAATACAAAACCTGATTTGACCTGACTCACACATGACTTGTCAAGTCATAATAAAACACTCTCAAAAACAGTTTTAACAAATTTAACAGTCTGAACAAATTTAACCACATATATATTCTCATTAAAACACATTGATCAGAATAATGTACAAAAATACTTAATAATTGACACCATTTGTGTTGTAAATACCACCACCACATCAATATACTTCAACAAATGCTAATCACTGTGAAATCTGATTAAAAGCTGGTAAAAAATAACTCTTTAGAATAATTTACAAATCTGCAACATGACTAATGCAACAGAGCTTGAGTAGGGTCTTCATTTGTATTCTGTTGCTCTCTCTGACTCTCTACAACACTTTGTCCATCAGTGTGGATCTCGTCATACCCCCTGCTTGACCTAAAGTGAGAAATCCTCCTCCTTCGTTTCATTAAGAGGACAATTCCTGCCATCACAACGGCGATCACAGTCATTACACCACAGGCTACACCAGCCTTTTCCCCTCCTGACATGCGGGTAGACGACGAATCGAACATTGTGGTCATTTGAATAAGTTCACCAGGTGCAAGTCTCCATTGTTTGGTTTCTCCAACCCTTACCCAAGCCCGATCGCCTTCTGTCATCACAGCTACAGTGTTTGTTACCATCATGTTGACCAGAGGTGGCTTTGTGAATGGTGGGAGGCGAATAGGTTTTAACTGGCCACCAGTAAACTCGTCTGATTGGACACAGTACAATACCTGACAGCCATCACTAATGGCAGCAAGATGTTGGCTGTACTGAGGTGGACAACGGTATTCGCCCTTTGCAAGAGGGTTGCCAGATTTGCAGCTAAAGAAACCCCCAAAAGGCACAGAAGATATTGTTCCTGCCTCATAGTCATTGCTCAAACAAATCCTCATGCCATCAGTCAAAAATACTTGTGCAAAATAACTAGGAGGACAGTCATAAGATTTGGTCAATGGGTTTTGTAAAGATTGTCCGAATAAACCTCCAAAGAGGTATCCAGAGTATGGAGGTACTCTCTGATTTGTGGAACACCAGTAAGTGTCAATTTTTGCTCTACGGACATAGTAAGCATTTCCACATTCACTTTTACAACAAGTAAAAAAAAACATGCATGTAGGACAAGTCTCATGGCACTCATATTTATTGTAACTCTGCTCTACTGTCTCTGAGTGTATCAAAAAGGAAGCATACGGTTGGCGGCAAGAATAGTCACCAGTGTTCGGATTTTTTTGCGCAAGCTTATCACAGATGACATTTCCGTCTGCCGCAAATGGAGTGCATTTTTGGTAAACTCCACCAAAGGTCAAATTGGTGACTGGACCTTTGCAGGATTTGTCATCTACATTGGCCTGAAAGTTAAAGTTTGGGGAATTTTGATCTACACATCCTGGAATGGTGTTTATATTGTAGTAGCGCTCTGCAGCCTTTTGGACTGACAAGGCCAGTTTTTGTAAAGTTGGAGCTGGAAGATCAGGAAATGCGGATGGATTGAGGAAATAGTGCAGTGGCATACCAGAACGGTCAATAGCTACAAGGTTGTTTTGCGTGCTCTCTTGCCACTTCTGCAGAGTGATGCCTTGGTAGAATAAAGCCCCGCCATGGCTCTGAATTATAGAATATGTAATGTTTTGCTGGTAACTGAGGGTTTGAGTGGTTTCCTGGGTTTCCTTGCTACCAAAGTTAAAGTTAACCTTGTTTAAAAAGTTCAAGCCTGCTGATGCCGAGACAGAAAACTTGTCTGACTCACTGTTAGAGATATAAGACCTTTTTATATAGTCCTCTTGGACCAAAGTGGCACCGGCATCGATTCTTGTGATGACATGGGTACCATAATCTAGTATGAGTTTCTCTGAGAGATAATTTACTTGACGCGTTTGATTGTTCTCAATAGCGTCTATGATTTCCACTATCTGCTGAGCAAAGCGGGAGTCCAGAGTAAATTCAGGATATGCATTGACAGTGTAGAGATGGTTGCGTACCTGAAAAAATATAGAAGAAAATACGAAACAACTGAAATCAAAATTAAACCCTTTTCCTGGTCAATTTAGATTTGTTCTTTTTTACTAGAAAATAAAGAAATATATAAGAGCAACTGACCTGGGGTATACACACAGTTTGTTTTCTCATTAATTTAGAGAAAATATCATCTTGAAATGAAAGCAGTCATTATCATTGTTAATTAAGTTTTTAAATTAAGTAAAGTAGATTTAAATAAATCAGAATGGCTGCCCAATGGGCTATTTTAGAGTGTGTAGCAAACAACAGTAAATTAAAAAAGCTCATTATGTGAATATATGTATAATATTTGTCTATACAAAACATATGCTTGACCAGATGCATCCTCAGATTATCACATGAACATAATGACCAGGCCAGATTTTCAATTTAATGTGAAATGAAACTGAAAGCAAAGTGAACAATTAAGACTGTTAAGCAGTAACTATTGTTTAGCTATTGAAAAAAGGTTCTGACTTACCTGAACTCGTGTTGTTACGGAATTGCCTCTCACTTGGTGTGTTTTCATGCGTGTATTTTCTTCAGAGAATTTTCCGTTTAGTACAGGAGGGAAGGAAATGTCTGCATTGATGGATCCTGATGTGGAGCTTTTCTGTTCCAGCCATGACATGATGGTCTCAGAGTGAGTTTCCACTCCGCTTGTTTTCCGTGGAATAACAAAGACTTCATCTGGGATGAGATAAAGTCCATCCTCTGTGGTCTGGCACTGGGAATAGCTCAAGTTCATCACCCGTCCCATGTCTATGTTGCGCAGGTTATCCCACCCTCCACCTGGAAGCACCTCTAGTGCTGTTAAAGTTGAGTTTATACGACATTCGCGGAGGCCATTACTAGGACGAATAAACGCCTTAGACTCGCAGACAGCGACGAATATTATCAGTAAAGTAAATAGGCTCAATTGCTTCATGGTGGTCTGGGGCACTGACTGCTTCTGTCCTCAGGAATTTTTGTCTTTTTATACTACTAACAAGAGGTGTGGCCTTGGGAAATTTTGTTTTCATATTCAAGCTAAGACATGTTGTGTTTTATTTATTGCACAAAAACAGTTGAAGACCAGCTAGACCCTTTTAAACCAGCTAAGACCCACCAACCAAACCACTCTTTAAATGTTTCCCAGCAGTGAGATCAGCGGTATCACTATCACATGGGTTTATATCATATTACTGATTAATTAGCTTGAACTCATAGACAATTAAATTTGAAAGAACTGACAAAAAAAGTAAAAAAAAAAATCTAGAGACCTATTCACCATTCATCTCCAATGTCATCTAAAATAACTGAAAAATTTGTAAAAAAATTAAACAGTTTCCAAAATTAAAAAGTGATTAAAGTATTTCACAAAACACTTTTACTGTTAATATTGCCCAATTTAAGTAACTTTTGGTTTCATTTTTTGTTGGGAATCTCCAAAGTGCTGCACGTTGTGCAACTGAGATCTGATATATTTTATCTTGTCGTTGTCATCAGCTGAAAAAGTCAGCATGAAGGTTTTGTAATGGTTTACTTCATAGACGTTTAAATGCTAGTGCAATAAATCTGCACTAAGGCCTATACAGGCTAGTGTTCATCCCAAGACATCATACAACTGACGCTTTTGACCATATTCAAATACAGTTACTGTGACTGAATATGTAATGCAAATGTAAAAATATAATGGAAATGCAAATACATTGTTGGATGATTATGGTATTTTGCCCGTTTATGCCTGCAGCAGTGTGCAGTGCTGAAAATTATATGACAACAATAAGGTCTAAATGTAACTGGCCCCTACTTGTAGCCTGGTAATACCAGACTCTGCTACTTGAATTAGCGGAAGTAGGAAGTCTGACGTAGTCAGGCTACCCTATTTGGCCCACTCAGTTACAATGGTCTAGTAACATCACTGTTAAAATATAAACTTTGATTTATTTTTCATATAAAGTTTCATAAATATAGAAACTCAACCACTCCTGCTTGAGGTCATGTGTTTTCAAGGTTCAATGAGTGCTTGAATGGAAAAGTTGAATTTCCAACAGTTCACAAGGATCATGACCAGTGTTGGTTGAACATTTGTATTGCTAATCTTTGTAACTACTGTATTTTTGTGTGTGTTGTGATTGGTGACGTGTTGTCTCCTATGGACAAGTGTTGCAAATTAGCAATTTTGCTATAACACTGAAAACAAGGTATCGGGTTCATCCAATGCTGTTGTTATGTCCATATCAAATAAATAAAACTACATAAGTAATTAATTACTGTAATTTAATTACCTTTCAATTGAAAAAGTAAATTCCTAATTTTTCTGTAATTTAATTACAGTTTCTTATTGTTCTACTGGTTGAGATTGATAGGCCTATGAGATTTAGAAAGTAGCCTAATTAGTAATGCAGTACTTTTTACAGAGTTATTAGCCACCTAATTGCACTGTTGAAGATGTAATCAGTAGTTAATATTTTTTATATGATATTCAGAGCCTGTTTTTACTGACATAGCTAGTTAACAAGCTGAGTCAGTGCCCTCTCAGTCAACTTAAAGTCTTAAAAATGATAATGAGTACCTGTTAAGTAACAAACATTTTCAGTTACCGAAGCAATGTGTAGGAAGATGCTATGACTGAGTGATTTCAATAATGGAAGTGTTCGCTGAGGGTTAACAAAGTAGTAGGGATGCTGCAGTGATCTCAACAGGAAACCCGGAGGCAATTAACTTTAGGTGTTAGTTATCTATCATTTTTCTGCTGAGTTATATCAGCTCAATTGTGATTGCTTGGGGATAATTTGTTGTGATATGTCTGCAATTCCTCCATTGTCCACTTGATGGTGGTAGAGGACAGCAGTAGTTTGAGCACACCGTTCGTTTTTGTAGTATGTTTTGTTGGTCTTTGAAGTATTTTTTTTCATCAAATATTTTGGTAGAAACAAATATTTTATTCTAAGCCATATTATTTCACATTTAGAGTCTCTTTTAGGGTATTTTATATACACTTTCGTGGATTTTTTTTACAGTTAGCTTGTCCTTGTGAACTTTACCCTCAGAGAGCTAAATCCTGTGATTTACAAGAGTGTTATATGTCCAGTATGTCCCGCATGGATGCCCTCATAAGCACTTATTGCTGATAAAAACAGCTATACTGAAAAAAACACTTGTGAGTGTTCATGGATGTTTTATGAGCAGTGAGCATGATGTTCCTCCTTTTAAGTGTGAACAACAGTGCTTAGTTCTAATGTAGCCTTTGCCTGTCTTGTGTTGCCAACTTGTAGTATGAAATAATTATATATAACTTGGGTGATATAACTTGTTTAAATGTGTGTCTGAGTGTAAGTGTAAAAGTCAAAAAAAAAATTGTGCCAGCTGTGTAAACTTCTGCAGACCGCACTATTGCTATGTCAGCAAACTGTATAGATCAAAATGTACCAACGGAGAGACTCTGGAGAAATTTCAAAACAGTTCAGATGGTTGTTGTACTCTGCCATGGGGACAGAAGTTGGATTGAACAACGGAGAAAGGAAATAAGGAAGGAGGAGGAAGGGGAGAGAGTGAGAGAGGAATCCACAAGGTTGAAAGAGAGGGGATTCAGGTCCCTCATTCTGTGGTCCACAATAAAATACTATTAAATATTGAAATATATAGAAGTTAAGCTTTGTATTACCTCATTTAGTATATGGACTTGTCTCTCATTCTTTAAAAACAAACAAAAGTTTTCTTTATGAAAGCAGAAGGCATTGCACTAGAATAAACTAAAAAGTACCTTTGTATTTTATAATTTTATCAGTATAGGATAGAATTTTATTTCATTAATTTTATCCACCTTGAGCAGTAGTCCGACTACAAGAACCTTATAACCCATCATCCTGAAAATTTAATTTTGAGTGCCATCATATCAAAAAGCGGGACATTTCTGCTATAAACCCTCTGAAATGTCTTCCATTGTAAATGAATTTCATTAAACATAATGTCTTTTCTTGCAACCTAAGGCACTAGTCAAAATGATTGCCAGGATTAATGACAGCATATAGAAGCTTTCCACAGATTTAACGTTATACTTTACCCAGAACATTACATAAAGTGAGCTCACCGGTGTGTACACGTCTGTATTCTGTGAAAAGTTCTAAACTTAGTGTTTAACATCCTCCGGATCTTGCTGTTTTGTTATTTAATGTTACTTATTCACATATCTGCTGCAGGCATTTTTGCAACAGTCGGAAGTTACAGCTTTTAAACTCTGTGTCTTATTAACTGTCCCAAGTACTGTATGCCTTAACGTTCATGAGTGTGTATTGGTTAGCTACTAATTCACTTATGGCTGACCAGTCTGCCCCTGTCCCAAACGATACTCTCAGCTTTCGGTTTTGTCAATACTTTACCAAATCCAGTTCCAATATATATCAATCAATATGCATTTTTCTGGGGTAACCCTAACCCTAACCCTAACCCACACTCTAACCCTAACCCTCTAACCCTAACCCTAACCCTCTAACCCTAACCCTAACCCTCAACTATGTTTTTTTTTTTACCACCCCAGTCTAAAATATTTAGTCACATGCTTGTTATTACACTCTTCAGGTGAAACCTTGCCTTTGGTCCTGGTAACAAAGGCCACACTGCTGAATTATTGGTTAACAGGAAAGTTTCTTGCTGAGAAGGCAGATGACTCCAGGTCCTCTTTCAACCCTTATGGCCAGTTCACACTAAGAACTATAACGATTATTATATTAGTGTCCACACACACCAACACACAATATTGTTATGTTTGCAGCCGTTTTGTCATCTGCCACTTTAAATGCACAAGCTCTTTAAAGTCACATGGTTGTTAATGTTTGATTATTCATCAGCTGAAGAAAATTCTTCTGAAAGTGATTCCGATTATATTGTTCCTTTGCGTATCATTATCGTTAAAGCTGCAATGTGAACTTGTATTCTCATTCGAAAGACAATTAAAGCTTAAGTTATGCTTATCAATCATTATAATTATAATTATTGTCTCTGTTGTTAACGGGCATTTAGAGTAGACTCCCTAACTGGTGCTCATGGAAGAGCATATTATTTTGTTAAAAAAGCTTAAAAAAAACTTGCCTGATAGATATAACTTTTGGTTATAGTGTAAAAGAATTAACACACAACTATATTGTATAAATTTGCTAAAATAACACTATTTAAACCTCCTCTCAGTTTTCCTCCTTCAACACAAGACCACTTTTCTCTCTTTTCCTGTAATTCTCTCCCTCTTTCTGCACAATCTTGGTATTGCAGGGGCAGGGCTTATCGCTCAGCCCTCCTCCTTCTTTGAAGAGAGAGAGAGAGAAAAAACAATAGACTTTAATCACTCATGTGGCTACAGCGGAGAAGCTGCCAACCTTTTCTCGATTGAGAGAGAGAGACTTTGTTTGTATGTGTTGGGAAACAGCAATTGTGGACTTCTAAAGACAGATCTGTCAGACTGTTTCCACTTTACACAAAAGGACAGAAGGACACCCTCTGGAAGACCACAAGAGGGAATGCCCTCCAGAGACAGACAGACACGAAAACACACATAGACCTTCATCACAAGAGTTCATCACCAGATCTCTACAGCCCTGAGTATGTGTGAGCAACCTGGACGGGCATCATGATCTCGCACTACCCGCTGGCATCGCTGCTCCCCTGGCCACCCATCCCACACTACCTGGACCTAGATGGAGATGGAGGGGTGTCCCTGCAGAGGTACCAGCCACGGTCACCGGAGAGCAGCCCTCAAAACTGGGTGAGTCACTTATGTGTGTTGAAGGCTGCTGTGATGGTTTATCATTGCTCTATAGTGCCTTTATTCGCAACAGCATGTGGACTTTATCCAAGTTGGGCTCTGTTTGGGGTCTTTAAGAGTTTTGGGATGATGAGAAGAAGAATCAAAAGTTAAATGGTCAGTTAACTGATCTGCATTAAACTTAATGTGTGTTTGGCTTTTAGTCTGAAGTCTTAAGCATAGAAAGAATAAAATTGTACTCAGCAGTCTGAAAGTTGCATTTCATGTTGCAATAGTTATGCTTGCAGAAGTAATTGCTACTTCGACTTAGTTTTTAGAAGCGGCATACATCTGATAAACATACCAAGGCTATAGTAGCCTATTAAACAAATGATATGTGCTGATATATTTTATTTGTTTTTAAAATATAGGCCTACTTCGGTCTGATTAAAATTTAAGTAGCCTAGTAGCCTACAAGGCTGCTACTTGTTTTAAGTACAATCTTTAAGTAGGCTACAACTTGTGGACAACCAGTCCAGACTGATTTACATTTAGGCCTAGAGCAATGCAACATATCTCAGTAAATTGTAACGTTTGAATCACTAAAAAAATACTTAGCGAAGCCAACTATATTAAGACATATTAGAGTCTTAAGATTAAGACATTTAAGTCATTTGTTCAGGAATCACTCTATAGACTACCAGTTCACAAAGAAGAACTGGGAATGGGATTTCAGCCGCGCTGTATGGATTTGGTTCAAAGAACCGCCTCATGAGTCATTCATTCGAGAATCGGACTAAACTGGTCGCTCTATGTTCTGCGGTGTAGATAGGCTAGTGTGGCGATGCCGCGGATTGGAATAACACAGAATGGCAGTTCTTTCCGGTATTTTTTTAAATAACTTTTTCTTGTTCATTTTTTTTTTTGTAAATGAAACGTATACTAGTTTAAAATTCCTCCGAGAAGTATTCCATGATTGCGAAAACCTTCTTTTTTTACTTTAGCAAAAACAGTTAACTTTAACTAAAATGTCCAGAACTCTTTTTTGAATGTGAGCCAATCCATTCAAGGAAGCTGAATCATCTTTAGAGGTGAACAGACAGTCCTCTAAAGATGATTCAACTTCCTTGAATGGACTGGCTCACGTTCAAAAAAAAAAGAGAGAGAGAGAGTTCTGGATATTTGAAAAGGAAAAACAGCAATGAATGTTTGCCTCAAGAAAGCCCCTAGATTTGTCTGGCCACATAGGCTATACACTGACCAGCAGAATTTGTTAAGAGGATGGATGGGGTTGTGTGTGGTTGTGGTCATGGTCATGGTGTGTGGGGGTTTCAGAGCTGGAAATGCTCACTCTGTCAGCACTTTTTCACTGGAGTTGACCGCTGGTGACTTTGTCTGACCAGCCAGCACTGACCAGAACGGTGTGTTTCAATTCAGGGAAACAATGTCATTGTGTTATACAAAATGAGACTCAGCATTTACATACTCACTAGAGGGAGGGCACAGATTTGGGCATTAAGGTGGAGTTATAAATGATGTGGATGCTGAGAGAGGGAGATGGTGAGGGAATCGGGATATGTGAGCGTGTTTTTGACAGCTCATGTTATGGCTTCTTTTTTTAACAAAGGGGAATGTGTTAACCTAAATAGCATGATTTGTCAAAAAAAAAAGTCAGATTTGTCAGAACAATACAGGGGGTCTGTAGAAAAGTTAATAAAAAAAAGTGACACAAATATAATAGGCTAAAATATCATTCTCAATAATTACGTAAAAAAAATGAAATGTTGGCTACATTATTTGACACAATAAATATGTCCCGCTGCCAGTGAGGCCATGGAGAGTTCTCTCATCACTTTAACTTATATTTTTTACTAGTAGGCTATAGTAAAAAAAATCTAGAAATAATAGTGTAAACTTTTTAGAAAGTAAAAATGTTCTAGTTTTGTAAGTAAAAATGTTCTAGAATTCAAAATGGCTTAATGGCAAACTCAGCTTTGGCATTAAAAAATAAATTATATATTAAAAATAATTAAAAATCAGTTTTTTACTGGTATTTTTGATCAAATAAATGCACCCTTGACACGCATAAAAGCCTTGAGATCAATTTCTTTTTTAAGCTAATGAGAAATGCAAATGGCACACATTTTTAATATATAACGGTCATGGAGAATAGACATAGAGAGAGAGAGATTCATCCTTATCCAACTTCCTGCTTCAAGTCCCTTCCTCACTCTGGAGAGTTTCCGAGTATTGTTCCTCTGACAGCTTATTGTTTCTCTGACAGTGAGGCCATAGAGAGCTCCCTCATCACTTTACCCTACGCTCACCCATGGAGTCCAGTCCACACACATATTCAACATAGTTCACACACACATGCACTCATTCATATCCATTCAAACTCATTCAATTAAATACCAAACCCACAGATATGCACACATACATTGACCAACACAAAATGACTTTGTCTCCCACAAACGTCCCACAGCCCTGAAACTCTCATTTCTCAATAATGCCGGGTGGGACCCCCAGCTATACCCTTCACCTCAGCCATGACATTCTCACTCCCTCTCACAGTTCCCATTTCCAAGTTATCTCGGAATAACTTTACGCAATTATTATTCCCTTCCACTACTGCTTCTAACTGAAAAACAATCTGCTCATTCAGAGACAAGAGAGAGTTGCATAACATTTCTGCTTCCACGTATAGCATTTTACGACTTTACGCACTCGGATATCCTTAACCTGCTTCGCTACAGTTACAAAACCTGGCTGTAAAATGTTTATATGGCCTTAATGCTCGTCAATGGCTTTGTTTTTGTGGCCTTAATGATGAAGACGGTGGCCAAAGTTCAAGATGCAAGGGTCATGACACTCTTCGTCCCTCCCTGCACATTGTACCCGCCATAAATGCTGATATTGCAGCTGGTTTTCTGCTTGACTCTGCAAAGCCTCGGCACAACCTTAGTCAAGTGATCAAGGACTGGGGTCAATGCACTCATATATTCAACACAGTCCTGTTGCTACTCACACTCTGCAGAAGTCAATATGGGTCAGTATCACACATTGAGGAAGCTCTGCGCAGACCGCAAGCGCGTGTCTGGAATTATGCTGAATATAGGAATCGCAAACTAAGTATTCTCTGTTTCTGCATCACTTCTCTTTTCGTGATTTTGCTTTAGTGTGTGTTTTTGGAAAGTGACACTGATGGTTGGTTGCTAGTCACAGTTTCCTTGCTTATGTTCAGTGAGTCACTCGTTGTGATGGAGAATTCGTTTCAATAATTCAGTGTCAGTAAGTTTTGCAACTGGTAACAAGAAAGCACAAGGCCTAGAGCTCACATCAGTGATGTAGTCATGAATGGTGGTTCGTGCTTCAGCAGAGATGTGGTGCTCATGTGGAGATGCAGGTTCCAATCTAGCTTATGTATTTCCTCTTTCTCACCTTGATCATTTATTGTTTCCAGCTGCTGTCTCAAAAATGCATTTACATTTATTTAAAAATTATATTTGAATTTACATACAATATAGGCTATTCATATGCAAATGTATCATCATATATGAAATGATATCTCTCTTTCATCATATCATATCATCATATGTGTCATATATGTATCAAATGCAAACTTAAACATTTGCTTTTCTGTTATGCATTTTACTGTCATTATTGTTATATAAATTATACATAAAATATGTTGCAAAGATATATTTCTAGCAAATATACATACCTTTCAAAAGTTTAAGGTTGGTAAGACTTATGCTCTAGGCTGTATTTATTTGATAAAAAAATAGCATAAAAACAATTGAAAATAACTTTTTTTCAATTTTAAAATAGCTAATTTTAGGGCTGTGAAAGGATTAATCGCGATTAATCGCATCCAAAATAAAAGTTGTGTTTATATGATATATATATGTGTGTGTAGTGTGTATAATTATTTTGTATATATAAATACACACATATGCATGTATATATTTAAGAAAAAT
>JAOTRC010000007.1:9558936-9581609 GCA_027497675.1 Cyprinella lutrensis | reverse complement strand
GCATGTATATATTTAAGAAAAATGTGTTATTAATATATCAAATATTTATATTTATGTATTATATTAATTTTGTATAATTATATAAAGTATATACATGCAAATATTTCTTTAATATATACATGCATGTGTGTGTATTTATATATACAAAATAATTACACACTACACACACATATATTATGTAAACACAAACTTTTATTTTGGATGCAATTAATAGCGATTAATCGTTTCACAGCCCTAGCTAATTTATTCCTGTGATTGCAAAACTGAATTTTCAGCTGCCATTATTCCAGTCATCAGTGTCACATGATCCTTCAGAAATTATTCTAATATGATTTATTTTTAACCAACATCTTTTGAATTGTAATGTATAGAGCTTTTACTAATATGTTCTTTAGATGTTGTATAGCACTCTCCATAGATTTGTCAGTGTGCATGACTGCACTATTGAACATTTGGTTCAATGGGTATGACAATGGACAAGTTAATAAAGCTGATAATATGACTGCTGTCACCATCAGTCTGACATGACAGCTCAGGCTGAAGTCCAAAGTGGGCAAATCACTCAACTGATGCAGAAAATGTATCACCCACGTGTTTAGAGCAGGGTACATCACTGAGTGCAAATGTAAAAGGGAGCAGTGTGTGTGTGTAAGAGGTACTGTAAAGATATTATAGCTACTTGAGTGTTCTGGGAGGTCTGTGAATCATCTCAGCTGTGGTAGAGTACAGGTGTGGGACCATTCAGGTCACTACAGTTAAACAAACACACACAGCCCTCACACAGCTAAAGAGAAGAAAAAAAAACAACTCCCTGCCCCCCATTCATTCACTCTTCCCTGATCCGTGTCATGTGGCCTGGCTTACTGCCCCCTCTGTCAGAGAGGCAGGAGAAGGAAAAATAAGGGATGGATGGAAGGGGGCTGAGACTCAAGCAGACAATGTCAGGCCCAGTGATGTTCCCTGTCTAACTCTCTGATCAGCAAACACACTCTTGATAGACAGAATCAGTAGAATCACAGTCAGATAGACTCTCTGAGAGAGCTTCCATCTATCAGATCTGTCTGTCTGTCTGGCTGTTGTGGCAGATGGTTTTGCCAATGTGGGGGCCCAAACCAGACTGACCACACTGGCTAATTAAAGCTTATTAGCTCTAGGTCAGAGGAGAAGATTAACAACACGCCGCAAACAACTGGCCTCCATTAGTCATTAAAGAATGCCATCCAGGATTATTCATGTTTTTGACCGATCTGAGAATATAAAACCCATGCTTTAATGATTACCGGTATAATAATCTTAATGCTGACTGTATCAGTCTATCATAGATACTGTCAGGCTCTGTTATTATGATACATACAGGACAGACCTCTGAAAAAAACAACTGATTTTTTGTTCATCTGAAGGGACTGCTAGACAATATAGTTAAGATGTATGCACAGGCTATGTGTTGTTGTGTTTTGTTTTGTTTTTATCAGTGAATGCCTACTAATTAAAAACCAGATGAGCCAGATGTGTCGCATAAATGTAGAAAAACATTATAAAAATAGGATTGATAGAAAACACTGCTGGTAAATGACGGAGAAGTTTGCATCACACTGAATAAGAGAGAATGAGAACTAACAAAAGGGAGGGTGACTTAATTGAATACAGTGTAAAACACTCAAATTACCATTGGAGCATATAATAACTCTTAACAATAAAACAAAAAAAAGCCATAAGAAAAAGCCATAAAAATATGTTTATTCTTTTCTCTTGTTGAAGTTGCTAAGTACATGCTAACTCTGTCTGAACAGATTAGCAGAATCGTGTCACACTGCCCTCTACTGGGAATATAAAACAAAACTTTTGAGATACATCAACACACACGCGCACACCCACACGCGCGCGGTTTCTGGGAAGTGTGTTTTTGTGAGAGTCCTTCAAAGTTCCAGCTGTTTGAGGACACTAAGATTTTTACCACATATTTCACAATGACAGAGTTTCTTCTGTGGCATATTTTGCCTGCTTCTTATGGTTTTCAATGGGGAAGATGCTGCTTTCTTTTTTATTTTGTTTCAGTTTTCATTCATCTGAAAACCCCAGGAGCTACTCAAGGACTTTCAGTTCTTCATTCATCTCTGTCACTTGATTACTATAATGTAACTGCAATATTTATTATGCAGTCTTCATTTATAAGACAACAGCTCACTCAAAAAATGGAAAACAGAGGAAATTAGTAAAAAAAAAGCTTTGTTTTGTTTGGAATAGTGTACTAGCATACTGCATTGTAGTGAACACTGCCTACGATTTTTTTTTTTTTTTTTTTTTTTTTTTTTACAAAACAGACGCCTTAACACGATTTAAGCTAGTAAACCTCTTTGCATGTTTAATTCAGCAATTTAACAAATAGTTATTTAGCATTTTTAAAACTCATTTTGAGTTCAATTAAATATTTTGAATTCATCATGCTGAAAATGTGAGGTCAGATGGAGTGGAGTGCATTTCATTATGGGAAACAGTATTCCATGCAGTGTGCTTCGGATGTTTACTGCACATTTTGTTAAATGTTTTTGGTAATTTGGGTATCCGATGCATGTGAGGAAATTTGCATTCTTCGAAAAGTGCACATACTGCAGAAAGAGTAGTATGCCAGGAAGTGTAGTGGTTTGCACTTTGCGGTGAGTATGATTTAAGTAAAATAATACTTTTATTCAACAGGGATACATTAAATAGATCAAAGGTGATAGTAAAGTCATTTATAATGTTACAAAAGATTTCTATTTCAAAATTATGTTCTTTTGAGCTTTCTATTCACCAAAAAATCCTGAAAAAATTCATCCAAAAAAAATTATCGGTTTGATAATAATTGATAATTAATAATTGATAAAACATTGATAATAATGTTAATAATAACAAAGACTGAAGTAATGACTGCGGAACATTCCGCTTTGCCATCAAAAAATAAAAACAAAATTTAAAAATATATAAAAATAGAAGACAGCTATAAAATTGTATAAAATTGTTATTAAATTTTTAATAATATTTCACAATTAAAACGTTTGAATGTATTTTTGATCAAATAAATACAGCATAAAGCATTTTTTTGCGTTTACAAACACATGCAGTGATTTCTGTTGCATTAGAGTGTTGATTTCTGGTGAAGTTTCATTATGAATTTTCAAGCCGTATGATGAAAATCATCACAGTTGTGACAACAAGGGATTGCAGATTCTTGAGAACTGTGAATCACAGATTAAGGTTAATCTTGAGCTTTTTATCAGACTTCATGTCTGCAAATAACAAGAAGAACTTGTGTTGGCTGGCATGTCATAACACAGGGAGATCCGGTACCATTGAAGGTCTCCTCCCAGCGCCCTCTATCTCCAGCTCTCTCTGCCTGCGTCAGCGCAGCTTATAACTCTTCTGGTGACGCTAGTGCAACACAGCAGTATAAAACCTGACCGTAAATCTCCCTATACATACACAGAACGGCCTACGGCTGCATTTTCTTGATCCCTCAGGTTTTTGCGAGCGCCTTTGGCACTGCAGTCATGATAACTGGCCCGCCGGTCAGGTACAATGACGACTGGCATATAGAGTTGTGAGGCTGCAGGCAGGAAGTGGGAGATTTCCTGGAATGTGTGTTTTTTCCCCCCACAGTGGTGCAATAACAGTGCTCTCGTTACTCATGTTGATGTCCTCCATAGCTTCACAGGCCCTGTGTGTTTGTGTGTGTGTGTGTGTGTTTACATGTGTGAGTCCACCACAGGAGGAGAGACTGACTGGAGACGGTGATTGTACTCCAGGGAGGTTTAGACTCGGTATGTCTCTTGGTGTCGACAGGACAGATATCCTCAGCCTCCCTATCGGGGTCTAAACATGCCCCCTAAGATTCCCTTTAAGCCTGTTTCCTAAGCCCACCCCCCATCCCCTCCTAAACTAAAACACAAATTAAACCTGGTCAATTAAAGGGATAGTTCACACAGAAATGAAAAAAGATGCCATCATTTGCTCACTCCTCGTTTTACCAAACATAAAATATTTTTTTAATTTTTTCACAGAGCACATGGTGGTGTTAGGCTGGAAGTTCATACTGCTCTTTTCAAATCAATGAAAGTGAATGGTAAAAAGGGCTGTTACGCTCTACGCAAACAAGACAAAGGTACTATAATAGTGGTCCATCACATTAAAAAATGATGCTGATGTCAAATCTGCCGTGAAATGTATATGTGCACCTATAAATTTCCTTAAAACTCACTACTCGCATACTAGTTTTTTTTATTCTTATTTATTTATTTATACTCTATTAAATAACATTTTCACATTTTCAGTTCTTAGAAGAAAGAAAATAATTTAACACATAAAAAAAACAAGGGCAATACGTGATAATACAATTTTAATTTTGCCAAACTATTGCTTAAACAGCTTGCAGATTAGTGATCAATACATTTTTCAATAACCACCTTCTAACCTTTTATATTTTCCCACACCTTGCATGTTATCAAATGATACAGTATGTTTCCTTTAGAGATTGGCATCACTATGATGTAGTGGTGTTGTGCTTTTATTTCATAGATACACACACTATCTCTATCTATTCCCTAGGGCTATAGTTGTGTATGAGATCATAGGTGTGTGTGTGTATGTGTGTGCATCAGCCGGGTCCAGCCCAAGCGCCTGCCATTTGTCAGGCCTTGTTGTTGTGCACTGCAATGACATCACTCCCTTTTGAGAGCAAACAGCTGTCCCTTGAGGGGGACCATAAGGTCACGACCTCTCCCACTGCTCCTCCACGCTTCCCAGAACCCCCGAGGAACAGCCGAGCAGAGGACACTCAGTCAAACCGGCCTGGGAACTGGAGCAGATCTCAGAGAATGAGGGTTTCCCCTCTTTAGCCCCACTGCCCTCGCTGACCAGCCCTCTCTGACCTGAGCACGAGGGGGACTCTGCTTAAACACACTTCACTTTATTGGATTTGTTGTGACTGTAGACAGCTAATGGTGCGTGGAGGTGAGGGTGAGTAAGTGTGGTTTGAGGGAGTCGTGTGATAGTTTTCCTGTGGTTACTTGCACACACTTTTACTAATACAATCTTGGTCCTGGTTTTGAATCCAATGTTGGCTTCACTTCCCGTCTCCTGAGATACGTTCATCTGATCAATTTTTGAAGGCAGCAGCTGTATGACAGTTTGTGTATAAATGTACATTTTGGACCAATGTTTTCCACTTTTTTATGTTATTTCTAGTGAGAAATTACCGCTATTTTCTAGAAATCACCAAATATCTCTCTTTTTTTGCTGTAGATCATTAAACTGTCATGCTTCAGAAGTCTGTTTGCTGCTTGCAAAGTCATTACCTGAAAAAGCAGCGAAGCAACAAGTCAGATGCCTACATTTGTGGATGCAGACTCCATTCAGCATACTTACTACGAATATAGCGCTTGATTAAATTCCGTGTCAATGGAAATTATAGATTATTTGCTCTTGGACTAGACGTTTTGGTTTTATTTGGATGGTGCGTTCAGAAGAAACCTTTAAATGTACCATATAAACCTAAAGTGAATTATTTATCATTATTGATTTTTTAAGTATAGCTTCTAACTTTGGGGGAAAAAATAGTTCTATGATGTTCTTCAGAACAGCTTTTTGTAAAATGCAATTTTATCTAATTTTATGTATACATTTTCTTCATTTTTATTTGAACTGTTTCATCAACTCCCAATAAATCTGAAGATATAGGACAAAAGAAATATGCAAACTTTTGGAAAAAATAGCTTACTGGCAAATTGAGATACAAAACAAATGAAAAGATGTATTAATCTAGCAAATTTCTGTAAGTGTTTTGCTAGTTAGGTTACTTCTTAAACATTTATAATTCTTAGTATTAGTTAATTATTAATACATATCAAAAGTTCTATCTGTTAATATTATCTAATGGACCTGAACTAACAATGAACAGTTGGATTTTTATTCATATTACAACAAAGATTTATAATACTGTTGCTCATTGTCACAGTAGGTCATTTTAGTTGCATTAACTAATGTTAACTAATGCAACCATATTGTAATACCATTATTTCTGACTGGCTTTTTCATATGCACATCTACACCCTAAATCAAGATTGGACTATTGTCACGCTCTCCATATGTAATTCTTTGTTTAAATATTCTCTGAATGTCTAAATAGAATAGTCAATAATATAAACTTTAAATGTTTGTGATTGAGCAAGATTGCTTGTAAAATGTGTTTAGATTGAGGAAGTACTTCTTGAATCTGTCTTCATAAAACTAGCCCTTGACGTTTATGATCTCACCACCGGCCTTGTTAACATAGAACTGAAGGGCAAAGAGCATTGACCAGCTTTCTATTGTGCTCCCCACTGTGGCTGCTTGAATGATCACACTGGTTCTTTATGGCATAGCTGGACGTATGAGAAACCAAGTGTGTCTGTGTGTGTGAAGGCCCACATGACACCTGCTAATTTCATCCACTAGGTTCCTGCGATCACACAAATGAAAAACCAGATGTCCTGCACGTAAGGGATTAAAGGGAAAATCCCTTCTAGACAATACAGCGTCAGCCTTCCTCATATTGTCTCTGAATTAGGGCTTTTACCACCGTATGGGGGACCAATCCCTCCCTCTCCTTAATTAAAAATGGCCAAATTGTTCCCACAACATTTTTTTATTCTTGGTGCTGCTTTGCTGGCATTGCTGCACCCCATTACTCTCCACTTTGGTGTTGTTGGGATGTTTTAGGCTGTTCTGTCTCACCGGTCTAACAGTGCTTGTCAATGTCAAAGCCATTGATATGGCCTGTCAAATCAAAGAAAGTGGGCTTTACAGCACACAGAAGCCAAACATGAATTCTAGCTTGATGCTTCAGAGATAAAAGGGAAAGAGAGCAAGGTAAGATGCAGCTGAACATAACAATTAAATATAACAACTGTTTTTCAATAGTAATATTAAATGACCGACAGGTATAGTGATAGCCTATTAACTTTTATGTCAAATTTAGCTGTTTTTAATGAAAAAAGTTGATAAAAGTACCATTACAGAAACCTCCCATACAGAAAAGAGGATCCAATCCCATCAGAAACCTTCCATCTTGGGCAATTTGAAGAATTAAAAAATCTAATATTTTATTTCAATAGCATAATGATTATTATTATAATCTTTAGTAACCGATTCATGGCCATAAACCTTTTAATGAATTGTTCACCTAAACTACAAAATCCACCAAACCATAACTGTCCCGCATATGACACTGGCATTTGACCTTTTGGGAGTTTGACAGCTGCATTCAGTCACCATCCATTATATGAAAAATAAACAAAGTAATGAATAAATTAAAAATGAAACAGCTTTAACATTCTGCTAAACAGCTACTCGTGTTTCAGATGACAGATTTTGTTTTCGTGGACTGTCACTTTAACTTCTCTGGCATTTATTGAGCTATTATATACTAAATTATTGTTATTATAAATTATTAGAATTTTCCATAATAATAAAAGAAATATAAATAATAAATCAAACGACTAAAGAGGAAGGGAGGGAGCGGGAGCGCAGTGGGCGGAGTTGTGTCGTTTACTGAGCGGGGGTGGACAGCAGAGCAGAGGGAGAGAGAGAGAGGGAGAGAGAGACAGCACGATCACTGGCAGCTTGAGGCTCCATCCGTGACGGACTATGTGTGTGCGCCGAAGGAGGACAATCCACACGGGATAGCTCTGCGTAGCCTGGTACTATACTTGAAAACATTTTACCCTTTCTCGCTGGACTTGGCCTGTGTACTAATGCCGCTACCGGACGATGAGAGAGGCCCTCACCATGAAATTCGCTTGGAAAGCTAAAATGGTAAGAAGTTGCGTTTGCCTCCTGCCACACACTGTTGATTTTGCGGCTTTGAGCTTCTAGAGAGAAAGAGGGGAGAGGGAGGGGGATAGAGAGCTTGGAGTGGAGGATAAAGAAAGAGTTTGGAGGAGGAGGAGGGCGTGGGGAATACAAATAATGATTTTAGTTTATATTTTTTTACAGCAATACTGTATCGCACTCGTCTGTTTATCACACACGCTGGCTTTGGATCTGATCGTCTCCATGTAGGCGGAGGTTCCCGTTAGTTTCTCACTCTAGAAATACTTGTACTGTTGTGATGAACAGCCTCCAGGCTCTGCGGACGAAAACAAAGAGGACAGATGGGCTTAAACCCACTTGTTATTGTTGTTATCGGTGAGGGATTGTTTCTCATGGACTTTGGGGTTGTGTTGTATTTGTTTGCAGGCTAGGGGGTTGAAAACGTCTCTGTTTGTGATGATAACGGTCAGCATCCTTTCAATGTTTGTTTACTGGAGTTTTAGGGATCTAAACAAAGTGCTCAAATGTCCCACCGCCATTCGTTGTGATGCTCTTTCTGGACTTAAATTATTCTTTATTAAAACATGCGTCTATGTGTTTTTAAGACAACTTCTGACCACATAAAGTGTAATAGTAAAGTTTATGAACTTTATTGTTTATCAGAGGCGTATATTTACATGTTATGAAGATGCTTTCTATGCATTCTATGTTTTTATATCCCATGGGAGTTTGGAACTGGCATTGCTATAATAATAATACATTTAAATCAATAAAAACTTATATTGGGCAAATATTAACAAAATATGTTTATTGATAAAATAAGAATAACAACACTGTAAAACATTTTACAAAATGTAAAAAAACAACAACTTGTTAAAATAAACCTGATAAATGAAACTGACTTTATAGAGCTCCCATCTACTCGTACCACATGTGGTCATAAACACTAGCACTCAGCTTGTTTTATTTCAGAAAAAAACTATTTTGTTTCCTCATATGAAGTCCCAACCTCTCCAATATCTGCTTGTGCCGCTGAGCAGGCTTTAAAAGCCGCTTTGGAAAACATTTCATCCAGCACAAAGGAGCAGCACAGTGCATAGACTATGGACTCGGCAGGGTCCGGGGAGCGGGTATGCAGACCTCCTACCATTGTTTTTGAGTGCAAACTGCATGACTCATCCAGCTGAGTATTTATCTGAACGCACTGTACAGGAAACGGCCCGGGAAATAAAGACAGACTGATCCGCTTCATTCCAGGGACAGTTACTCTTTCAGCTGCATAAATGTGCAGACGTAGTCTGGATGTGCTGCAGTAGTCAAAAGACTCAGTAGGCCGATATTTTAAATGTCAAGGTTGATTACTTTGAAAGTAATGTACAGATTATGTTCTTTTAAAACTAGTGAAGCATTGTAGAAATACATACATACAGCCATATAACTAACTGTTCAAGATTGGAGGGTACCGAATAAATAAATAAATAAATAAATAAATATTGTCATTGAAAAAGGGTCTGAGAGGTCACAAGATGGCTTTGGCCAGATAGATTGACATAGAAATATGCTTGGCAATAAGGTCTTTCTTTGGAGTTTCACAGTAATTCCAAAGACAGGTCCATAATTCCATAGTGCAGCCTGACTTTTTCTAGACTTCTGGAATCTTTTTGGAAAAAAGTCTGGTGAAGTCTTTAGTAGGCAATATTTCACACATTCATTTAGGTAAAATTCATAAAGGTAACAGTTTATAAAATATCTAAGCATCTGTGTTCATTCCCACAGTCTCCTAAGATACTTCAGATAAAAATGTCTTATGAAATTGCATAAAAAGAGTAAGAATAGTCTTTAGACAAAATGTCTTAAATGTGATTTTGTTGTCTGGTTCAATTGGCAGTTTTTCCCTCATTTAAAGCATTTTTTATGCCTACTTTTTTTAATTTATTTGCACTCTAAGGACATTTTTTGGATTGAATACCTTATTGAGAACAATTCATCCATGCATGTTTTTAATTCTTTTTAATTTAAAAAAAAATAAATGCTATTTTTTTTTCAATTAAAATGTCTTAACTGGATCTTCCGGTGAAACGACAGACTTCTCTCTGCTTTTGCATGCAGGACTTCTCCAATCTTTGTCGTTTTTTCTTCAAAGTTTACATACCCCTCGCAGAATCGGCAAATCGTTAATGATTTTATCAAAATAAGAGGGATCATACAAAATTCAACATTTGCATGAGATATTTTTCATAAAAAAATGTTTACATATAGTCCACAAGACACAAAAAATGCTGAATGTATAAAAATGACCCTGTTCAAATGTTTACACACCCTTAGTTCTTAATACTCTGTCATTACTTGGATGATCCACTACCATTTCCTTTGTTTTTTGATGGTTGAGTAAATAAGTAATTTAGTTGATCCTGCAATATGTAAACTTTTGAGCACTACTGTAACCCCAACCCGTTTCACTCAGATGTACATCACAACACCGAAGAAAAGATCTGACTTTAATGGAGATGATAGTCAGAGATACTTAGAATGTAAGAGACTATCCAGGGTTTCATATATCACATCTCTACTTTATTGTTATTGACTTCAGAGGACAGAAATGATCAAAAATCCTCTGTCTGACAGTTTAATATGAACGTTAAGCTGTGCACAGCCTGAAAGACTCCACTCATCCAGACACTTAATGCTGTATATCACATTAAACTGTTTGTATTTGTGTGTGTCTGCCTGAGAAAGCATATGACTGTGAATGTTTATAGACTTCTCTGAGTTTGGTTCTTGAACTCCAAGGCTGGATGGAGAAATCTTTCCCTATTAAGAATCTGTAAAAGCTCTTAGGCTGATTTTTAAAACCCCATGCCAGCTCTGATCTCATTTCTTGTCTCTCCCCCTCTCTCTGTGTCTCCTTCCTCCAAATGAGTTATCATTTTCTCTCCTCCACACACCCCATCATGTCTGTCAGTTTTTTTTTGAGACTAAAATTTAAGTACGGTTCCTGTTTGTGCCGGACTTAGACATATTGTTCCCCCGTTTTAGTCCACAACATTCCAAATGGCGTGACGTTGATCGCTTTCTCCATCTACAGAGCTCTGTGCAGGACTGGGGAGAGGAGGTCGAGGAAGGAGCCATATACAACGTGACGCTAAAGAGGGTTCAAATCCAGCAGGCGGCTAACAAAGGCGCAAGATGGCTGGGGGTGAGCGGAGGCCTTTGATCTAAATGCACTTCCACTCTTATTTAAAGAAACACTTCAGATGCCCATGCTGGGCCGGCCAGACAGTAGGGGATATTAAGGGTGACCATTTAAAGCTTTTTATGGTTTACGGAAGTATTTTATTTGTGGGGTTCTTATAGTGCTCTAGTCATTAGTCTTCATTGTTATGGCGTTGCAAAAAACACACGAAACTTTATATACGGTTGTTTGTTTGGTAAAAGCTTGGTGAAAGGGATATTTCACCCCACAATTTAAATTCTGTCATCATTCATGTCATCCAAACTTACTTTATTCTACACAAAGAAGATTTTTCTTTTGAAAAATGTTTTTAAATCATGTTGTCAACCATCGTTTTTAATTGTACGGACAAAAACAGTTCTCCTCAATGTGATAGCTATTTATTATGTGTTTTATTGACTGGAAAACATTAAACTCAGTTCTCTGTTGCAAAGGTTTTCAACCAAAAATTTGCTGTATGAGCTTCAAGGTTTATACGACATTGTTATTTTATGAAGCCATGCTGTTATGGCTCCGTTCCGAATTACAACGGTGAATATGGTATAATCTGTTGCTTTAACCTCGAATAACTTTTTCCATATTGTCAACACCCTTCTGAAAACAAAGCACTTATGAGCTGACGTGATTTCCATAGGGCTTTAGTTTGTTGTAACACAGATGTTTCTGCATTGTGAAAAACTGTTCATTTCATAAATATGACATTCATGATCATTTCAAAAGCAAGTTAACTTTACAGTACTCATGCAGTAAAAATTTAAATGCAGATATGATTGACGTTACAATTAAAAGAAAGCAAGTTTTACATTCGGCATCAGTTAGAGCTCTGTTTTAGAGAGGTCACGGTGCTTAATGTTTGACCTAGTTTTCACATGATTTGTTCGTTTAAAAGGTTAGTATTCTTGCTGTTCTACTGATACAGTGTTACATTTGTGTCATTGAGATACTATTATAGTTTTTATTAATGTTTGAGTCTGGGGTTTTCATTTTAATTGTAGTTAAAGTTATTTAGTAAGTAATTTTGTTATATTTTTGTAATTTTTAAATAGTTTATGGTTATGTTTTAAAAAATATGTCTGTAGTTTTAATTATTTTTTAAATTCAGTTTATTAGGTTAAACTAAATTAAAATCTGAAATGTTGCCTTGACAGCTAGCTGAAATAAAATAAAATAAAATACATAAAAATATTATTATATACATAAATATTATTATATACAATTATTATTAAATACATAAAAATTATTTAAGGAAACATTTCAGATTTTAATTTAGTTTAACCTAATAAACTAACTAACGAAACTAAAACTGAATTAAAAATATAATTAAAACTATTAATTTAATTATTAACTATTATTAATTAAAACTATTAAAACTATTAAATTAATTAAACAAAATAATTAAATTAATTAAATTAAATTTAATTACTTAACTGAAATAAAATAAAATAAAATACATAAAAAATATTTTATTTCAGTTAAGTAATCATTTTTTTTCTTGCTCCAGTTTTAGTTTGAGTTAACTATAATCATTATAATATTCACCTTTTTGTGTCCAACTTTTAAATTACATAGACCTGTGAACCACACAACCATATTTTTCAACTAATGAAGCATTTTTAAAAAAGTCTGCCGTCTTTCCAGCGTGTCTCAGAGAGGGAGGAGGAGGATTGCTCTGATTAAAAGCAGATTGTAGAGTTTCCTGTTGTAGCGTGCTTGCAGTACCAAGGTCTCATTCTTTGCCCTGTTTATTTCTGCTTTTCTCCCTCTGTTTCTCTGCACGATACTTGGATGCGTGTTTAAGAATTGAACTGACTTTATATTTCTCTCACGGCATTTTTTCTCTCCTCTCTCAGGCAGAGGGCGACCGCTTGCCCCCAGGTCACACGGTCAGTCAGTTGGAGACGTGTAAGATCAGGAGTATCCGGGCGGGGACACTTGAGCGCTTGGTAGAGACACTCCTTACAGCGTTCGGTGATAATGACCTGACCTACACCAGCATTTTCCTCTCCACATACAGGGCCTTTGCCACCACACAGAATGTTCTGGAGTTGCTGCTGGACAGGTGTGTACACATGTGTGCATGTTTATGTCTTAATACACATCATAAATGTCAAGAGAAACCTGAATGCATTCTGACTGGCTGTTTTGAATGCTCACATTTGTGCACATGCAAGAGCCTTGCGGTGATCAGCTTAGCAAGTAGAAATGCCCATCTTGGCAAGGTATTAACTTAAACACGGTCGGTTAAGATCTGCAGGAATCTCAACAGTCTTGACATGAAAATATCAGGGAATTTCAGGCCTGAGTCTGACAAAATGTCTTGGAAATGAATAAAAAGTCATGGAAGTTTTTATTGTCAAAACAATGCTTTTTTTACATTTTGAACTTACTTTAGTGTGTTTGAACATGAAAGTTACAACACACAAAGTCACTCCAAAGGGAGTTATTCTCTATATCAGTAAGCATCTCAACTTCTTAAACGCCTTGATTGCATTCTTGTATTTTCTACTTAGAACGTACACGTTACAATATTCCTCATTTAAATTATTCCCATCCAATGTGTGTTTTTTGAAAATTCAAGCATGAAAACTTTAAGAAATCAAGAAATTGTAAAAGGGCCTTGTAGGTCCTCTTTAAAAATCGCAAATGACTTGAAAAGTCATGGAAAAATCATGGTAATTTATTTGTCTGAAGATGTAGGAATCCTACATTTTTATTTCATACTTTCATACCTGATATTTTATACTTTATTTTGGGTTCTTCTTATACAGTGGTTACCTCCTTCACCATTTGTCAGCATGCTCACTGACTGGTTTCTCTCTTCTTTTACAGGTATGGCAGTTTTGAGGATTGTGAGGGGGAGCGTAACCAGTGTCAGACTGGAGAGAGTAGAGGGGCTGTGAGAACGTGAGTGTCTTCGTCGTGGTTATCTGTGCTGTTACATCTGCAGTGACTTCTGGCAGCTCTTGTGTTTGTTGTTTCATTTCCATAGAAGCTTAAAAATAGAGGTCAAACTCTATGCTATTGTGTGTATGTGAGTTTGCAAGCAATTGGAAATAAAAGGGAACTAATGAATGGTGTTTGGTGGCTGCATGAATCACAGAATTCCAGTTAAAGTGTGCTATGAAAGATTCCCTCACTAGTTTGCGCCATCTGTTTTTTCTTTTTTATACAAACATCTATGTGTTATTTTTCTTTTTTTCCAGTGCTTTGGCCTCTATTCTGAGAGCCTGGTTGGATCAGTGTCCAGAGGACTTCCAGGAACCTCCATCATATCCGAGTTTGCATCGTGTGCTGGGTTTCCTGCAGAAGGCCATGCCGGGCTCAGAGCCAATGCGTCGGGCTCAGAGTCTGCTAGAACAATTGCGTGTCCAGGCCAGTCTTGAGAATGAGTCTGAAGGCAAGTCATATCCGGATTGATTATTTTATCCGTACCTCTATCGAACTTTATACCTCCTTTGTCTATTCATGTTTGTTCTGTCTTCCTGTGCTTACAAAAACACCTGCCGTCTATTTGTTGCAGGAGGCTTTCAGTACACCAACCCATTCTGCCTTGGGGAAGATGAGGAAGTGGAGATCGATTTGCAAGAGGACTTCTTCTCCTTCGAAGTTGACCTTGTAGCAGAGCAGCTGACCTATATGGATGCGGTGAGAGAGAAAGCTATATATAGTATGGAAACCCTGAACCACAATGTTAAAAAAAAAAAATCTAGCATTTCGAGATTAAAGTCGAAATGTTTTGAGATAAAGACGAAACGTTTCAAGATTAAAGTCGAAGCGTTTCGAGATTAAAGTCGAAACGTTTCAAGGTTAAAGTTCAAAACGTTTCGAGATTAAGGTCGAAACGTTTCAAGATTAAAGACGAAATGTTTCGAGATTAAAGACGAAACGTTTCGAGATTAAAGCTGAAACGTTTCGAGATTAAAGACGAAACATTTTGAGATTAAAGCCGAAACGTTTCGAGATTAAAGATGAAACGTTTAGAGATTAAAGACGAAATGTTTCGAGATTACAGCCGAAACGTTTCGAGATTAAAGCCGCAACGTTTCGAGATTAAAGCCGCAACGTTTTCAGATTAAAGCCGCAACATTTCGAGATTAAAGTCGAAACGTAATAATAATAAAAGTGTGTGCATTCATTACAGTGCGCGTCCACTAACACTGAGCGTGCCTGTGTGTGTAAAGAAACGCACTTGTGAAGTCGAAATATTTCGACTTTAATCTCGAAATGCTAGATTTTATTTATTTATTTTTTTTACAGATTTTTTTACAGACTTTTTTTTATGTTGCGGTTCAGGGCTTCCATAATATAGTAATGATGCAAACTTTATTTTGCACATTCTTTGACTCAAGTAATTAAATATTTCCTTCTTTCCACAGCTGCTATTTAAGAGAGTGGTTCCTCATCACTGTTTGGGCTCTATCTGGTCTCAGCGTGATAAAAAGGACGGCAAACAGAGCGCGCCCACCATACGTGCCACCATCACCCAATTTAATGCGGTAACAACATGTGTGGTCAGCACCATCCTTCGCCAGCGTCAGATACGCCCACATTTGCGTGCTCGCATTATCCAGCGCTGGATTGACATTGCACAGGTGCATAACCCAACACAGACACGCTTGAATGGTGCCAAAATAACTTAATGCTCATGTTCATGACCTCTGGTTCTTGAGAACTGCAGCACTTTAGTGTCGCTTGATTTTCTAGCAACACTTTAGATTTCCTTGCAAAATCAAAGCCTGATGTTGATCTGTAAAATTTTTTTGCAAAGGCATTTACCATTCTCTCTGCTTTTGGGTGAAGAGTTACACCTAATCTAATAAGACATAACTGTTTTAGATTAGATCTAGATAAACCAAAGTAGACATAATAATGTCATTCAGCCTCCCAAAAGATTTCGGATAAAGTGTAATTAGGCCCATTTGTAATAGAAAATGTGTAAATATGGATTAACTTTCTCAGGAGTGTCGCATTCGTAAGAACTTCTCGTCTCTAAGAGCCATAGTGTCGGCGCTGCAGTCCAACCCCATCTACAGACTGAAGAGAACGTGGGCCTCTGTTGCCAAGTAAGTTCTATCAATAAACAAGCCTGTCAGTCTTTTCTCTATTTTTAAACACTATATAAGGTGCTAAAATTATTCATAACCTTTATTAATATTGGTTATGTTTACCGGTTATGTTATGGTTACTAGTTATGTGTCTAGATGGATATATACTACCATTTACAAGTTTCGGATTGTTATTATTTATTTAATTTAAATATATTTTTATTCAGCGAGGATGCATTAAATTGATCAAAAAATACAGTAGATATTCACAATGTTAGAAAAGATTTCAAATTAATGTTTTTCAAGCTTTCTCTTTTATCAAAGAGTCCTGAAAAAAGACAATGCCCATTTTCAACATTGATAATTATAAAAAATGGGCATTGAGCCGCAAATCAGCATATTAGAATGATTTCTGAAGGATCATGTGACACTGAAGACTGGAGTAAAGATACTGAAAATTCAGCTTTGCATAACAGGAATAAATTACATTTTAAATTATATTAAAATAAAATAATAATTAAATTGTAACAATATTTCACTGGTTAAAATGTGTTTGTTCAAATAAATGCAGCCCTGGTGAACCAACCAAAACCAACAAACATTACTGATCCCAAACAGGGTATTCTGTTATTAAGAATGACATGTTAATCTCGAATTGTTTTTTTTATTCCATTATGCTACATTAGAGACAGCATGCAGATGTTTGAAGAGCTTTCCGATATCTTCTCCGACCAGAATAATTACCTTACAAGCCGGGAACTGCTAATGAGGGTGAGCTCACACACATCTCTCATTCACAGTTCTGCTTATTATGTTTTTTTTTTGCACAGATGCATTTTGTAAGTTAGCGTTTACTAATAAGGCGCACATGGAATCAGGCTGTTTTCAGGCTAATTTGATTATGCTTTTAGCTACCAACAAAGATGTTAACTCCATTTAACTAACTGTTTTAAAAAAGAAGATTGATTTCTTCTTTGCTTGCTAAAAACTAAAGACATCTCTCTGATCTTCAGGAGGGCACCTCAAAATTTGCCAGTCTTGACAGCTGTGCCAAAGACCACCAGAAAAAATCCCAAAAGAGACTGCAGTTGCAAAAAGAGATGGTGAGTTAGTAAAACAAGCAACAAAAGATAGTATGCATACCTACTTTATTTGAGAGCAAGTTCTCCATATAATGCACTTTACTGGTAACCAAACGGTTCAAGGTCCAAAAGACAGTTTCAGCGCAAACTGCAAACTGTTCAAAGGGCTTTAAATGATTCCAGACGATGAATAAGGGTCTTATCAAGCGAAGCGATCACTCATTTAAAAAATAAATAACAAAGTTTAAGTTTTATAAGCTCAAATAGTTGCCTTGCTATGTTCTGTGATGCGCGTTCATGAGTCTCTTGTTCGAACTCGTTCATCAAAATGAACAAATCTTTTCCCAAGTCAATTCGTTCATTTCGTTCGTTGAATGAACCAAATGACAAAAAAAGATTCGTTCATTTTGATAAACAAGTTTTTTTGATAAAGCTTATTTTTTTAAGTGAACTACTCCTTTAACTTTTGTCAAATGTGTATTTAACAAAAATATACATAACTATATTGTTTCCAGGGTGCCATGCAGGGGACGATCCCATACCTGGGTACATTTCTCACCGATCTGACCATGCTTGATACAGCACTGCCTGACCAAGCGGAGGTGAGTTAGCCGTTCACCACACATTCCCAAAGTAAAAGAAACCTCATAAAGAATTATCTCTGGTGTTATTATTGACCTAGCATTCCCAGACCAGTAAGGTATTCATTACCAAGGTTTATTTGACCTTCTTTTGGATTGTTTCACAAGCACTGTAATCACACTTTTCACGAGTAAAATCATGTGGAGAATCTGGACTAAAGTTTCTTTCTGTGCTTCACAGGGAGGACTGATTAATTTCGAAAAGCGGCGCAGGGTGAGTACAACATTCCTTATTATTTGGTCTTTATTATAGTCAAAACATCTGTTGAACCCCTTAGGTTCGTGGGAATGTTGAACAAAATCTCTCTTTACAGGAGTTTGAAGTGATCGCTCAGATTAAGCTCCTGCAATCTGCGTGCAACAGTTACTGTCTGACCCCTGACCCCACATTTCTGCGCTGGTTTAAAAGTCAACCTCAGCATTCAGAAGAGGAGAGGTACACAATTTTTTTTCTCTCTCTTTTTCTCATGTGTAAGTCTCATTGCTAATATTGGTCACTCGTGTATGTCACTCAGCTATGCTCTATCGTGTGAAGTGGAAAGATTGGGAGACAACAGCCCAACGTCACCAAAACCCCGCAAGAGTATGGTGAAGAGATTGAGCCTGTGAGTAACCTTATAATATCTGAATAGTTTTAATATCTGAATCAATCAAGCTTTATACTTAAGACCCCATGAAATAAAATAAAAAAGTGACAGTGGAGACTTTTACATTGTTCCAAAAGATTTCTATTTCAAACGAATGCTGTTCATTCCTGTTCATCACAGGAATAAATTGTATTTTTTTAATTATATTAAAACTGTAATTTTAAATAGCAACAATATTTAACCACATTACTATTTTTACTGTATTTTAATCAAATACAAATAGCCTTGGTGAGGATAAGAGCCTTCTCTCGAAAATCTTACTGACCCCAAACTTTTGAACAGTAATGCATATTCAAAGAGGAAGATTTAAGTTTAATTAAGTATTTAATTTCTCTTTTTTTGTTTCTCTTTAATTTCTCTTTAGACTCTTCTTAGGACCTGATGTCACAAACACAAGCTCTCCTGTGAGAGAGAGTCCTCGGTCGCCTCCTACTGGCAGCTCAGGGGAGAGCATGGACTCGGTCAGTGTGTCTTCCAGTGACTCTAGTCCCTCAGAGAGTGAAGGCATGACACCCACGCACTCTATAGACACTCATCTTAAGAAGGTACAAACATCCTAAATCTTGGCAAAATCTTTGATACACTGTTGTATTAAATGAAAGTATTAAACAGACATCTGTTTGGTTACAATAGCTATCCGAGTCATCCTCTTGCACCTCATTGCACTCAATGGACACCTCCTCGTCTACAGCCAGTGCTTCTATGGCCTCCCCAACCTTGCCCGGGCCCCCCTGCAACCATCGGCGCTCCATGTCACTGACGCCCATGACCCCCACATCACCCTCTTTTCCACCTGCCTATAACACACAAGCTCAGGATGCATGCATCATCCGAGTAAGCCTCGAACAGGGAAACGGGAACCTCTACAAGAGCATCATGGTTAGTGATGAATAACATTAATCTACTTTATCAGTGTGTGTAATCTATTCTTGCTTATATCAAAAGTATATTTGACCATTGTTAATATATTGGTCAAATATAGTATGATTAGTTACTGATTGATTACCTACTTGCTCTGCATTTTATATTTAATTATATTAAGAAATCATTGATTATTATTGCTAATTAGTATTTAAAATCAGGCAGATATGCTTTAAAAACATAATACATTAGTTTTCAAGTTGTGGTCTGGGGTCTAGGCAAAATTCTTTTCATTTTTAGCAGAAATCTAAAATCTGTATATTGTTTTTGTGAAGAGAAAAGTGTTCATCTCTCCTTCCTTACGTTGTACATCAGTTTAAAGTGCTTTAGAATTATTTCAACAGGTAATAAATATTATAAAAAATATATATAAAAATATTATTTTTATTATATAAAATTTATTTTTTTCCTATTTCGGTTTATATATTCAACATTAATTGTTGGGGAGGAAATTAACACTGTCAACTTACAAATAAGTTTTTTCAGATAATAATTCGATCATTTATTTTGGCTTTAGTACAGTTTGAATATATCAGGCAATTATTGATTTCTGCAAACCACAGGCTGTTTTTTTATATATCTCACTTACTGTTGTTATCACACAGTATAAATGGGTTTTTATATAGCTGTTTTTATAAAATAGGACACAAATGGATCATCATTCTTGGTTGCAAATAGCACTAAGTTCATAAAGGGAAGAGTTGTAAAACTAATGATTGTTTCTCCATGCAGCTGACCAGTCAAGACAAAACTCCAGCGGTGATCTCTCGAGCCATGGCCAAACACAATCTGGAGGGTGAGCAGTCTGCCGACTACGAGCTGGTGCAGGTCATCTCTGAGGAGAGAGGTACAACATTAAGACCTGTGGATCTTGTGTCTACACTTTTGAAATCTTAGTCCTCTAATCTATTTAAGCTTGTTATGATGCATCATGTTTGCAATCTTGTTTCTTTATCTCCAGAGTTGGTCATCCCTGACAACGCCAACGTGTTTTACGCCATGAGCACGTCTGCGAACTTTGACTTCCTGTTGCGTCTGCGTGGTTCTGAGGGGAGGCCGGTTCAGCTGCGCAGTCGCTGCAGCTCCACATTACCACGCACGCAGCAACGAGCCAGTCTGTCCCTCAGGCTCAGCAAGGTCACGCTGTGACCTCAGACCTTTTTTTGAACCTGAGCGGGCATCATAAAAAGACTATAGTGGGTGGAGTACTAAAAAAATGGGCTTTCATAAACTATTATAAGGCAAGTTTGTTGACTTCAAAACATGTGAGAACTGATTTAGGCATCTCAAGCTCTTCAATTCTGCCTTTTTTTTTAAATAAAAGGCTTGTCGCATAGTAGCATGTGCCTCCATTATCCCGTCTGGCCCACATGTAAAGAGACACATCCCACGCTCCCTATTGCTGGATATTTTGCACATGCGCAGGATAGTTTCCTGCTCCTCGTCAGTATTTGCATAAGAGCACATCTCTTCCCAGCTATGTGGCCTACACGACTTCCTCTGAGAGTGAGAGGGGAACGAAAGAAGCTGTGGGAAGAGAAAACAAATGACAGCCATGTTGCCTTTATCTTATCAACGGTAATGATGGAACTCTTGCGTCAGTATTGAAGATGACCTGCAGTAGCTGTGATGTCATCAACGTGTCCTCCTCCTGTCCCCTTGTGCACTGTGTGGACAATGTGGACTGCATCCCTAGACTTAAAGTGCTTAGACTGGCTCACTATGAATCCTGGCACAGCAAAGCAATTGCATTTACTTTCTATCTTTAAGACCAACTTGAGAAAGAACAACCGTTTCCTCAAGATATCACAAAGAAGGTGTATGAAGGCTGAAACCTCATGACTTTCTCTGCCTATTCTAAGCATTTTATCTCTATTTCTGTGTTTCTCATATTGTGAGCTGTGTGACGAATGCAAAAATATGCATTCTGATTGGTTCCTGCTTGGTTTTATCAAGTCTGCGGTTTCCTTTCACGAATGGATCAATGTTGTGTCTTTAAGGTGTGTTGACACCACACCAATAGGATGGGTTTCTGTTTGGAAACCTGGATTGAGCTGCCTTCCTCACTGATTCAGTGGCACTTGTTATGGAGTTGGTGGAGTCAATAGGTGTGTGTATGGAAAAGAGCGATCCACTTCTAGCTTTCCTGTCTTCTGTCTTAAAGCAATGCTATATTAGCTAACGATATACGTTTCTGTTTCTTTTTTATACGTATGTTTTTGTAAGAGATGAATAATTATCCATGATATCTATGAAAAAAGGATTTTGGAAGTTTTAAAAGATTTGTTAACTAAAAGAGAAAATGTAAAAAGCTGTGAAAAAAAATGAGTGTGTGATTGTAAAGTGAGCATTAAAACAAGTCAGACATTTCCATCAGCCAGCACAATAATGTGCAACATTTTCCAGAGGATCTGTGTACCCGGTGAATACAAAAACATGTCTTACACTAAAATTATTTTTTTTTACACTCAATAGTTTGGTTTCAAAAGGCTTGCAGAATTTTTTTGCCTTAACATTGTTCTTTCTAATTCAACCTTTTAATCTGGTATGTAATGCATGTTAGTTGGCCCTGACTCCTGGTAATAAGTCAACAGATGTGCCATATTTTGCCTTTTGTTCTCACAGTAATTGAAAGACACTTATTTTTGTTACATTGAACACGTAAGACTTCGATGACACTAACAGTTTAAACAAGGTTAAAAAAGTAGTGTTTTAACAGTTGTGGGGCAGCAGTGTTTGTGTTTTGATTAATTTGTCTTGGTTCAAATTTATTTAGCACTTGTGTGTTTTCTAAAATCTTTATTTTGAATATTTCTTCACTACCAAAGAATTGTCTATCTACAGTGAGTCAGTGAATAAATTATTATCATTATGATTTTTGCAATTTGAATATTACTTTTCATGAATTAAATAGAGACTCTCTAAAAAGCACTGTGGACGTTGACTGAGTTTGAATTTGCTTGCATCGCACATAAAATATCATAAGAAATTCATTCATTTGAAATGTTTTGTTTAGTAATTCTCATTATCTGCTTCAGTAGTGTTATATTGTTAACTAAAACTAATACTATTAAAAATCGTTTTCTGTAATTGAAATTGAAATACAAATTTGAATAAAAATTTGAAATGTTGCCTTGGCAACAATCTGAGATAAGTTTAGGTTGAAGTACAAAAATTTAAACTTAAAAACATTACATCTATAGACATATATTTTTTAATAATACAAATGACAAAAGCACCTACCAAACTTATTAAAACACACTAAAATAAAATTGAAATAT